>JADBJO010004574.1:62500-70000 GCA_016801955.1 Conus betulinus
ACCAAAAAAGATGGAAGCCTTGCACCTTATCATCATTTAAACACACACAAGAATCCGATCACACACACACAAACTACCCAAACTGCACTGGCTACCGGCTAAGAAAGCCTTTACTTCCAAAAACGAAATCATCTCGAGCCTTATCAGCTGAGTAAGAATTACAATCCCACAACAGACCGCTGCTGCCGACGAGGAGCCAACTCGAAGAAAAGAATCTTTAGGGGGGGGGGGGGGGGGGGGGGGTGGGTGGAGCACAGGATAACGAATGAATCCCGTAAGTACCACCACCTGCGACACCAACACCGTCACCACAGAAACGACGACGCCACACCACCACGCCGAGTGGACAGACACACAGGCACACCTTACCCACCTTCCGGCTGCACCAGCACCATCACCACCACCGCCACCACCACCAGCAGCAGCCCAGGCAAAGAGCATCCTTCCTTCCAGCGCCGCCACTTGCTGTCTATGCCAGCCTCCTCTGCCCACGCCGACCGGCTGGCTAGCCCTCCCGCTGCCCCCAGGGGGTCGGGGGGGGGGGGGGGGGGGGGGGAGGGGAGCCCCCTATCCCCCAAGTCTCCCTTCCCACTTCCCTCCCCGTCCGCTGGAAGCCAATCAGCACGATCAATGGAGAAGCACCGCGCTCTCTGCCTCAGACGTCGGAATCAAAAGGTCGAAAGTCAGGCGCTAAGTTCTCTTTCCGAAGAAGAGTCGGGTGGTGGTCAGTCCTCTTGGGGTAGGTGGGTGGGTGGGAGGGTGGGTGCGGCGAGGGTCCTTCGCTGGGAAGCCGCCGGGGGCGCGGGGGGGGGTGTGGGGTGTGGTGGGGGGGGGGGGGAGTTTCTGTCGTCGGAGAGGGTGGGAAGAGAGGTGAAGGTGAAGAGGGGTGAGGGGGGGTGGTGCGGTCTGAATTCCTTCCCTCGGTTTGCCAAAACACTGAAACGAGAGGAAGACCGTGATGGAACAGACGGATTACACAATGGGGCCTGCAATCCATTCACCTACTCTCATTTTCGAAGATTAGGCGGGTTGCAGGGTCCGCCGCCGCCGCCGCCGCCGCAGCAGCAGCAGCAGCAGCAAGAGCAGCAATAGAAGTAGTAGTCGTCGGAGAATGAGGAGGAGAAGAATGATGAGCAAGAGGAGGAGGAGGAGGAGGAGCAGAGGGAGCAGGGGAACGAGAATGAGGAATAGGAGGAGAGGAGGAGGAGGAGGAGAAGGATGTGGAGCAGAAGGTGGAAGAAGAGGAGGAGAAGCACAACTACTACTATCAGCATTTGTAGAGCAGCAGCAGCAGCAGCAGCAGCAGCATTAGCGTTAGCCGCAGCAGATGTAGCAGTAGCAGAGGCAGCAGCATAGCAGCAGCAGCAGCAGCAGGAGCAATAACAACAGCAACAGCAACAGCAGCAGCAGTAGCAGCAGCAGCATTTACGTTTTTATATAATTGGATCCCAGAATAGATGACTCGGTGTGAAATAAGGGCTGCTGTTTACCTCAGTGACAACTTGTCGCTACAGCAAGCCGGTATTCACTTTCCCTTGGTGGGTAAATTAGTTGATCTGTTGACTTGTTTGCTTGCTTGCTTGCTAACAAAATCTTGTTTGTCTGGAGTTCGTTTGTTGGAATGGGTGATTGTGGATGGTTGTTGCTGTTGTTGTTGTTGTTTTTCCCCATGCCAGCAACCACTATCCCGGGCTGTATGTCCTTTAATACCGGTCATACTGGTCATACACACAGGATTCCGTTTCGTTTTGTTTGTTTGTTTCATTAGGAATACTCGCACCCAGAATGTCGTCGGAAGGGGAGGGGGGGGGAGGAGGGGTTCAGTATCAAGGGGTGAGTGATGGGGTCGATAGAGGGGGAGAGCAATGCGCGTTATCTCCATAGCGAATGTATAGGGAAATATAGGTATTAACCTCTAAAGTACGAATCCCATGGTGATGGGAGTATCTAATAGTAGGGATGCATCAGCATTATTAGCACCAGCAGTGGCTGTAACAGCAGAGAAGGTATCCTGACAGCTTTTACCACTCAGCAGTTTGATCGTAAGAACCATTCCGTTTAAAGCAGAAGCAGTGTCGGGACCTGTGCCCAGCCGAGGTCCCTCCTGGGGCATCCTTGTCGGTTTATGTGAGAGAAGAGCATTAATTATGGCGACGGGGAAACACGGAACGCTCGGCAAGCTGTAGAAAAAGGAAAACAAAAAGAAAGGAAGGAGGTCACAGCCATGTGCGGTGGGCTCACCTGGTCAAGGAAAGCTTGTAACTTACTTAATTCGTGCATTTTTGAGCGGTGAAGAGATGGCCTATAGTGATGGTTTGTCACCTGCAGGGTAGACAGTTGGATGAGAGGGGGAAAGCTGATCGGAGACGTGCGGGAGAGAGGCGGTGGCGAGGGTGCATGCCTCATAGCGCTCTCTCTCTCTCTCTCTCTCTCTCTCTCTCTCTTCTCTCTCTCTCTCTCTCTCAATAGCACGGGAGATGCCAAAAAGAAATCTAAGGTACAGGCCAGGGCTGGCCCAGAGAAACCACTATAGAAAAGAAATAAAGAGCGAGGGAAATAAATGATGGAGATCGATATTTCTTTTGATAAAGATAGTTTTTAAGATTTTTTTTTTCATCTGAATTTAGATGAAATGATTAAATCTGGTGGGTTTTTTTTTTTCCTTTTTACAGGAGCTTTATCCCCTGGATTGAGTTCGGGGGGCATGCAGTCTACTTTTTTGTCGTTGTGTGTGTGTGTGTGAGTGTGTGTGTGTGTGTGCTGTAAGTCGAAGAGAGGTCGCCGAGAATGGAAACATGTGGTGATGGTAGTAGTAGTAGTAGTAGTAGTAGTAGTAGTAGTAGTTGTTGTTGTTGTTGTTGTTGTAGAAGTGGTGGTGGTGGTAGTAGTAGTAGAAGTAGTAGTAGTAGTAGCAGTACATTAGCAGCAGCAGCAGCAGTAGTAGTAGAAGCAGTAGCAGCAGCAGTAGTAGTAGTAGTAGTAGTAGTGGTGGTGGTGGTGGTGGTGGTAGTAGTGAGTTTCAGTAAAATTTTCAGAAAGTGATGAAAACCGCACGAATGCATAAATAAACGTTTTGTGCAAAGGAACAAATGTGTAGTTTTTTGTGACCACAATGAGTGAATCATTGAAATGAGCACAGTCTGAATGACCAAAGGAATAGTATTAGGGACTTCAATTCATTTTCTGATTTTACTCGACATTAGGAATATCTTCTTTCCATCAGAACAAAAAACACTCAATCTACATACGTCTCAACTGATTTGACACATGCGAATTTTCAAGTTTCAATTCAGTTGTTCATTCTGCATATTTGGGACATTGCATAACATAATACCAGCCGTCTCCAATCTCTTGTTTATCACATTCTCTACAACGTCATTCCTTGTAGTCAGATCCAAACCTTCATTCTACCTCAGTGTTATGTTTATGGCCGCTACATCAACATTTAATCAATACATAGCATATAAATCTTGCAACTAATAAATATACTTTTTTGTTTTAGATCATTTTTCCAAGTGCTATGAAAATAGACATTTCTCACGCAAATCTACAACTGCATGTCATTTACGAATATCAGAACACTGTAGAGAGTAAAACAAACAAACAAAAAAAGCACGAATGACTCTGCTGCAGATAGTCTTACTGGTGTAATACTCAAATGATTGCAGCATTTGGTTTTGGTACCTTTGTCCTCATGACAACGCAGAACGAGTCCTGCAACCCAGTCTTCTAGAATGACACTAGTATTAAGAATTCTATTTAAACAAAAACTTACAAGAGATTGTTGTATCAATTATCCATCTGTGTATGTATCTATGCGTATGTATATATGTATGTATGTATGTATGCATGCATACATGTATGCACGTATGCATGTATGTATGAATGTATGTATGTATCCATGGCAAATTGTCACACACACACACACACACACACACACACTCACACACACACACACACACACACAGATGCATACATACGCTTCACTCGAAAACCGTTTCCTCTTAGAAAAGAAAAGCACAATGGGCACGCACGCACGCGCGCGCGCGCGCGCGTACACACACACACACACACACACACGTGCGCGCGCATGCGCGCGCGTCCGCGCTGCGCGCCTTTCAACCACAAATACCGCGACAATGTTATGCCTCGGATGATGAATGCCTACGATCCAAAACTTTCAAACAAAGTGAGCCGGCGGGTTTGTATGAGTCTCCTGGGGAATGTATTTGTCTATATTTTGCATTAAAATGTGTATCAACAACGGAATCGACCCCACAACGAAGACATAATGATGCGAAGCATTTCCATTTTCATACAACAGTCTGAGGGGGTTCCGTGCATCACAAAGAAACGGACGGAGACGCCACTCTAAATTACATACGTTGCACTTGAAACGATCCAGCCCACTCATTGCTCCACGTACCATCTGATCACATTTCTTAAATTTTTTTTTTCTTTGTCCGATATTTTGTATTTTAAGTCCTGCGTTTTATTCGTAGTCTTGTTCTTTTCGTATTGTGATCGACATTTTTCTTCATTCTTTGTTTTATTCTAAGTTTTTTTTTTTCTTTGTCTTCTTCCTTTGTTTTCAGTCTTTACTCTGTCTTGTTTCTTTGTGGTGTTATTCCTTCCTCTGTCCCCTGTGTATCATTATTTTGTCTTTCCCTTTGGCTATTAATCCAGAGAATGGCACTTCAACACGATCTAAAGTGGATGTGTTTTTCAGAGAGTGTAGTTGAAATTTTCCTGCCACCACTGTAGGTGTGTGGATCTCCCGGGCCTGGTCGACACTAAACTACATTATACAGTGGGACTTTGTCATAATATTAAAAATCTTATGTTGGATCAGAACATCGAATCCCGGCACTGAACCCTGCTGACCTCACTAGTGTGACTCTGGTGGCAGCAGTGCAGTGTCTCCTCTGGTGTCGTTGAATGCATCGTGGCGACTGGGCCTTGATCACTCCCTGGGGATTGTCGTGACGGGACGAGCTATGACGGGACAAACCTGGTGTGAAAAGCAGCAGCCAGAATACCCCTGGTGGGGACTAACACTACCGAAGTGGCCCTGAACGAGCTATGACGGGACAAACAAAAAAAGTAGACGTTGTCATTTTCCCTTCCAGACTCTAATGTCATTTTCCTTTCCTCTAATCACCATTGAGAGAGCTCCATTTGCTCAAACCGGTCAGTTACCCACTTTGGGTGCTAGGGTCCGCGCGACGTGGGAGAATTGTTCAGTTGGCTGGGTAGCCCACGTAAGTAGCCGACTTACGCCAGCACGTTACATCCGCTTTCCACAAAGGTCACCCCACTGCCTGCACGCAGCTTGTACCCCCGCAGTGCAAAGCAATGAGCGTGCGTTTCCAACCTGACAGTTTGACATTATCAGCGGCGAAGCGCGGCAGACAGACAGCTGCCAGGATCTGAAGTGGGGGTAAGCAATCCCCGAGCGGGGATGTGAGTGTTGAGAGGTGTGTACCCCAATGCGCTGTCTATAGTTTCCGTGCCTCTCTCTCTCTCTCTCTCTCTCTCTCTCTCTGCCAATCAAAACTCGTTCTGCCAGTTTGGGTAAAGGGTCTGATAGGGACGTGGCAGCCAGCCAATCCGTGAACAGGAAGGCGACGGAGAGCCAATCAGATCAACAGGAAGTGGAGAACGCTTCCTGATATGCGCAGTAGAACTCTAATTAGAGAAAGATGATGACACTTGTGCCCTGTCCCTCTTTATCTATACTTTGTCTCATTCATTCATGTTATTATTTATTTTCATCTTTGCCCAGTTCATTTGTCAAACATCTTTTTCCCCCCGTTCCTGCATCACATTTCATTTTCTTAGTCTTTCCTCGTTGTCTGATTCTTTGGTTGTGTTTCATGTCTTCTCCTTCAGGTTATTCTTTCAACGCATGTGTTTTTCTTGCTTCTTTCTTGCTTTCTCTTGCCTTAATCTTTGGTTTTGTTCCAAGTCTTCGGATAGCTGCTCATTTATGATTTTGTCTCATTACCCCCCCCCCCCCACCCCCCCCCCCCCCCCCGCGCGCCTTTCACATTCGTCATCTTATCTTTGTCTTATCACAAGTGTCATACTTCTTTGTCATATCATGTCCAATATTGTTGTGTGTTATTCATCCCCCCCCCCTCCCCCCCCTCGCCACCTCGCCTTTAATATTTTTTCCTTTGTTTTCGTCTGCTATTTTTTCCTTTTGTAAGACTTTCTCCTTCGCTCCTTTGTCTGATCGTCTTCTTCTTTATTCTTCACATACTTTTACTCCTATTCCTAACTGCTTTCTCTCTGCCTTCTCCATGCGTCTCATTCCATTGTCTGATGAATCTTTTGCCTTATATGTTCGTCTTTCCTCTTTGTCTCCAATGTCCGTCTTACCTTTTGCGTCATTTCATCACTTATTTTTCTGATCATTATGACTGTGCCCTACTTACTTGTGAAACATTTTGTTTCATTTTATTTCCTTAGTCTTTTTCTTCCTTTCTTCTTCTTCTTCTTCTTCTTGTTCCTCTGCTGCTCCCTTTGTATCTGTCCCCTCATATCATTGCCTCGTTCCTTCTGTGTATGTTTTCATCTTTTGCCTTTCTTACTTTCTTTGTCCTTTTTTTTCCACTTTCCTTTGACTCTCGCGTTTCTTTCTTTTCTTTCTATTTATTTATTTTTTTTTTATTTTTTGGTTTTTTTTTTTTTTTGGGGGGGTGTTTTTTTTTTGTGTTGTCTACTTTTTTGTTCGTATCAGTTTTCTTTTTTTCGTCATTTATTTTCTTTTTGTCTACTGTTGTTTTGTGTGTTGTGTGTGTGTGTGTGTGTGTGTGTGTGTGTGTGTGTGTGTGTGGATCAATCTCCTATCTCTGTTCTGAAACCTCTCTTACTTCTCTTTCCGATCGCATCGTCAGATTGTTTTTGTGCTGTGGTCTGGTGACGAATGGAAAACATACACACTGCCTGGAGGAGACGCTAGCTTCCATTCTGTGCTGTTTTGTTGCCCGAAAGGCATTTTCGTTTTCATGTTCTCATTTTCATGCATGTAAATGTTTCTCGTGTTTTTATTTTAATCTGGGGATGAGAGATCAAGGAGGAATGGCTGACACCCTCAGCACAGTCTGGTTTCATGTGCCGATAAAATGTCAATGGTTTAACCTCCTTCTCATCAACTGCTTTTGTTGTTTGTTTCTTGCTCAGTATATAATCTGGATGACGTAATCTGTTCAATATGTATCATATTAACCCAACTTGAGTTCGACAGCTCTGAAAAAGGCTCTGTGTGTCAGCTGGGTAATAGCAATACACATTTGAAATATGAGATTTGTTTTATCCCTTAATCTCTTTCTGTCTTTTCCGATTCATTTCTTTTGTTCTTTTTTCCTCTTCATTTGCTTAACTTTGATCTTATTTATTTGTCATATTTTTTTTTTCTGTTGTCTTTTTTTTTTTTGTTATTCTTATCTTTTACTTCTCTTTCACATAGTCTTTTTTGTTTTTGTTTTTTTTTTT
>JADBJO010004574.1:82500-85000 GCA_016801955.1 Conus betulinus
ATGACTGAATGAATGAATGAATGAATGAAGGTGCTGCATTTTGACAAAAATTTTGGGAAAGACTTCACATTGTAGACGGAAAGGAACGTACTTCATGGCACTGAAGCCCTTGATACTGGTCTTCTATTTCCAGAGAAACATCACTGTCAGTCATGAAAAGGACAGAACATCACATCTCATATCGGTCATGGATCACAGCAAACAGCTATCTGTGTGGGGCACGTTTATGAGATTTTACAGCACTTAATGCCAAGTGCAAAGGTAGGAATGCTGTCTGGATTGCAGTTTTCATGGGCAGAAAGCTGGGAGGTGGTAAATTACATGATATTCGGTTTCTTCTTGTTGTTCGTGTTCTTGTTCTTGTTCTTGTCTTGTGTTTGTTGTTGTTGTTGTTGTTGTTTCTTCTTCTTCTTGTTATTCTTCCTCTCCTCTCTCTCTCTTTATTACATGATATTCTCTCTCTCTCCCTCTCTCTCTCTCCGCTCTCTCTCTCTCTCTCTCTCTCTCTCTCTCTCTTCCTCCCTCAGCTCTCTCTCTCTCTTAGAAAACAGAAGACACACACCTACACATACACACACACGGACACACACACACACACACACACACACACACACACACACACACACACACACACACGCACGCACGCACGCACGCTCGCACGCACGCACGCACGCATATGCTTGCACATGTGCACGCACACAAACTTAAACACATATACAGAGATATTAACAAAAGAAAAAAATAAACGATAAAGCGCGTGGGCATTTAAACAGACAAATAAACGGTGTCAAGGCAAAAGCTTAGAGAAAGCAGAGAGAGAGAGAGAGAGAGAGAGAGCGAGAGAGAGAGAGAGAGAGAGAGAGAGAGAGAGAGAGAGAGAGAGAGAGAGGGAGGCTAAGAGAACGTAAGTAAGCAAGGGAAAAGCAGCCAAAAAGGGAAGAAAACAGAAAAAAGGGAAAAAGAAAAAAGAGGACAAAGAAAAAGAGATGGAAAATGAGAAAAGAGATAAAAAAGAACAAGAAAGAAGAATGGAAAAAGTGATAAAAAAGGAAGAGAAAGAAAGAAAAAAAAAGTGAAAAAAAGGAAAAAAGGAAAAGAAAAAAAGAAGAAAAAAAACAAAAGCAAGTCAGAGAAAGTAAGACAAAAGAAAAAAGAAATGAACGAATAATTTTAAAAAAAACAACACCAAATTTTGACAAGGAGTGAGAAAGTCTTCAAATTGTAGGCGAAAAGGAACGTACTCCATGGTACCGAAGCCCTTGAAACCGGTCTTCTATTTCCAGAGAAACATCACTGTCAGTCATAAAAAAAGACAGAAACATCACATCTCATATATCGGTCATGGCTCACAGCAAACAGTTATCTGTGTGGGGCACGTTTATGTGATTTTACAGCACTTAATGCCAAGTGCAAAGGTAGGAACGCTGTCTGGATTGTCGTTTTCATAGGCAGAATGCTGGGAGGTGGTATATTACGTCATATTCGGTTTCTTCTTCTTCTTCTTCTCTCTCTCTCTCTCTCTCTCTCTCTCTCTCAGTCTCTCTCGTCTCTGTCTCTCTCTCTCTCTCTTTTTTTTTTTTTTTTCTCTCTCTCTCCGTAAAAGCCCTCACGGGTTGTTTGTTAAAAGAAACAAGATGGCGGCAGTTGTAATGAGATTTTTTTTTATGTCTGCACATGTCTTTCGGATTTTCATATACGGCATTTGTTCAGCGGCGTTAATTTTCCTGATCATATCGACGTCTTGGACCATTCAGTAAGGAAAAGAATGATTGCCTTTAGACAGTATGAGAGTTATCTCTCGAATACTCTCTGCGTGGGGAAATCCCGTTCCTTCAACAAACAGAACGTTTTCTCTGAGCGTTAGCGAGGCAAAATATCCAGGCGACCAAGTACTAGATCTACAGAGTTACCGATTAAGCAATTACTGTCATGAGTAGGGGAGAGTTCGTATTTTGGTGCCCTGCGTATTTCGGATCAGATCAAACATCACTGTTCACCACCATAGTAGCTCTTCAGCAGTGCAGCATAGTGGGTTGCCCTGGTATATGCTCCCTTTATACTGCTGAGCTTAAAATGCGACAGGACCAACTGGGGCATGGCCGTGTGTGGGTAAGCCTGGCGCCAGAGTGGATAGAACACCCGAGTTAATGGTCATCGGTTGCAGGTTCGAATCTCGCATTGGAAGAAACTTTTTTTTTTTTCTTCCGATATTAACATATTGTTGTTCTGACGATATTTTCTAGTGTAAAATAGCTTGTCCTTCTTCCCAATTGTCCTGAGATCGTTGTCGTTGAGTGTCATATCACCAGACGTGGATGTGAATGTTAAAACTAAGATATAACTAACTACAGGGTGAGGCAGAACGAGTGGCGTCAGTGAAATGCCTGTGGAGAAAGAGATTCATCGGATTCAGATCTTTGTTCTGTTACGCCACAGCCCCTCAGAAAGGGGGCACAGGAACAGAGATCACATTCTAATATCAACGTATTCAAAAAAAAGT
>JADBJO010004574.1:100000-102500 GCA_016801955.1 Conus betulinus
TTTCAGAGGGAGAGACTGACAGACCATTTCTCAGGCAGGCAAACAGACAGACAGAGAAGGATAAGTGAGCGGAAGATTAGGAGAGAGAGAGAGAGAGAGAGTGAGACAGACAGTGGAGCAACAGACATACAGACAGACAGACATACAGACAGACGTCAACACAGACATTAAAGAACGAGACAGACATTAAGTGCAGGCAGAGAGATTAGGACAGACTGAAGCCAGCACTAATGGTCTATTTATAGTGTCAGCGAGAGAGAGAGAGAGAGAGAGAGAGAGAGAGAGAGAGAGAGAGAGTCCTGACAGAGTGCAGACGTTACAACTAGTTTCAGAGAGACAGGAGGACTGACAGAGAGAGAGAGAGACTGACTAGACAGAGAGAGATGATAAATCATAGAAAGCTCTAGATTACCAGATTTGTTGCGGAGAGAGAGATAGAGAGAGAACAAATTCTGAGAGAAGCAGACTAATCTTACAACTAGGTGGCACTGAATAAAGATCGCTGAGCAATCATTGAAATTCATTTCGACCAGATTTGTTGCGCCAACTTTATAGCCTAGAACAAATTCTTAAGGCAGCTCTTTCTGTTTCTAAAATTCATTTTACATTCCATCTTTTGTGTATCTTATCATCAGTAGAATAAAAAGTGTTCTTTTACCTATGATACTCGTGAATGAACCGGGAATCATTATTGCAAAGTTCACCTCATACAGCGTTGGTATTTAAAAAAAAAAAATCATCGGGTGATCACCAGACCAACCAACATAACCTTCAGAAATGGAGTACATAGTGTTTTTATACTTGTTTCATATCCCTGACACCTGCTGAGTTCATTTCCGACTGATACCCAGCTACGATCCGGTTTTTTTTTTTTTTTTTTTTTTTTGTGCATGTTCAAAATGGCGTCCAGGATGCAAATCAACGCTCAAAACCAAACTGAATTGTTTTTGTAGCAGCTAGGAACGATACAGCTGGATGGAAAAGATGTCTCGCCAAATGATGAGATATTCCAGCGAGTATAGTACATGGCGTCAGAAATGGCCAAACGATTTTAAAGCAAATAACTGTACATTTGCAACAAGAAACTGAGCGAGAAAAAAACAATCCCTGCTTCATTTGCTGACGGGTGCACAGCTGTGGAGTGCATGTAATGCAAATGCTTACTCCGAACGAAATAGCTTTCATTGAACATGATCATAGCTTCTATGTAGTTAACAACAACAACAACAAAAAGCAGAACGTGGAAAGCAACAAAAAAGCAAAGACTACAACTAAACTAATGTTGACGTGCAGCTTATGTGCAATACGCTTAGTTGCTTTGCGTTAAAATTTATGATTAAACCAGTCAGTCAAATCACCAGTGTGTTTGAATATGCATTTTCTGTATTCGGGTGAAACGCGGGGGTCGAGACAGAGGAAACAACAGGAAAAAAAAAAACTAGATGGCGAAAAGTAAGCGTGCTAAGATGTTAGAATTTTTCTGCTGTAATGTTCAAGTTACAAAAGAAAAAAATATTTAGATATGATCATTGATCTTAAAATGTTAATGACGAAGCCTTTAGAATTCATCCGAAGTCCGACAGTCTGCTCTATAAGCTCATTTTCTCACTATACTGTGCCACGATGACCTACAATTTAATATAAGGTATTTACGTTAGGAATGAACATCAGCAAAGACCCAGGCCTTGGCACAGAACTGACAGAGCAGGAGGAATCTGGCGAGCAGTTCCACTGAGCGGTGACCCAATGAGTCTGTCACATTGTCAGAGAAAAGAAAAAGAAGCAGAAGCTCTACCCTCCATCCGTCTCGTCTGTTCTTCCTTGTCAACGTTTTCTGTCCCTGCTTCACGCCCGCCTGATGTCCGTTCGACAGCAAATTCTTGCTGAAGGCCGTACATGTCATTGAAACAGATGCACATCCACAGCATGCTGACCCACAAGGTCCGTAAAGTCAAGTAGAACATTCAGCGTGTCAATGACCTCATCAGGCGCTGTTCCAACCCAAGGCAAAGTCGAAGGGGCACTAGCGTCAGTGAATCTTCATTTCTCAACCCGCCAAAGCCTGACCGATTTGTGTTTGGAGGGTCAGGATCTAGCGCAGATTTGCGACTGCCTATCCGCTGATAAGATCTTTTGACGTTCTTGTTTCAAGCTGTTGAAGGTGACAGCGGCTGTTGAGCACCTGAGTTTTGTTTGCTGTCACCGTTGCCGCTTTTTTAAATAAGGACGTGAGATTGATTCTTTCTAGCCTAAGTGGATGTTAACAAAGCAGTTCTTTATTTGCATTTTAGTCGCCCCACTTGAGTCGATGCAGTTTTAGATGCTGTATTAATGGTAGTAGTCAAAGGTCAAACACGCATCACTCTCTCATGTTGGAAATGAGGTGTCCCGGAAATACGTTCACATGCAGCTAAAGAGCTCGTTGGGTTGAGAAATGTGTGATCAATAACTGAACTGGTGAGGGTGAATCATGACCATATCACATCATATATGATGTCTG
>JADBJO010004574.1:110000-117500 GCA_016801955.1 Conus betulinus
CCTGCACCAGCAGCTTTTTCCCCAATGTATGTTTATTTCCGTTGTGTTGTTTGCTTGTTTTTTATATATGTTCTGTGTTACAAAGACAAGGTTCAGTCTCATAGCTTCATGATTTGTCGCGTTTGTTAGAAGGCTCAGTTCTTAAACTTGTCTTTTGATTTCAACCTATATCCTGCACGTATACTTTGAATAGCTTTATTCTGAGAGCTGAGATCAATCTCCCTATCACTCTATCTGTCTCAGCGTCTGTCTGTTTCTGATCTCTATCTCTCTCTACTTAATGTCTACTTTTCTGTTGTTTTTTTGAGTTATCTACTTTGTTTTTTTTTTGTCTTTCACTTCCTACCTTCCCCCTATTCCTCATTCCGACTCCGCCCGACTCCTCTCTTCTCTCTCCCTCTCTCTCTCTCTCTCTCTCTCTCTCTCTCTCTCTCTCTGTCCCAGCCTGAGCTGTACAAACTTGCCACTCACATGACAGGCGGGGAAAAATCCCCAGAGGATCACACTGGAGGATAGCAGCAAAGGCGTAGATGGGTGGGAGATTCATCACTTCTTAGTGAAGTTACGGCAACACAGCTTTGCACATCAAAAAACACCGATGCTCTTGCCCTGACCCTAATAGACCAGGGAATGAGTGTGGTCTTGCTATGCTGAATGCTCTGGTTAAGAATAAAGGCCATTGGGAAATAAGGATTTTAGATTTACTTTTAAACCTCGTGATACAGCCTCCAGTGACAAAAGTCTTTTAAAAGTAAGATGGTGGTCTAGAGTTATCTCCGGATAAATTCGTTCTTTGTCCAGCGTTGCGATGTGCTGTGCTGTGTTATTTTGCGTGCTATTGTATGTTTGTGTATTATATGATAATTTTCCTGTTATAGTATCCCAAATTCAGAGACTTGGATTTTTTTTTTAATGTTTTGAAGACGGCCTAATTCCAATGTACAATTCAACCAACAATTAGTTTCTGTAGCTAAGTCTAACATTGTTGGTGAATTAAGGTTGCAATCTTAGTATTGTTATCTGGACATTCAATTTGATGCAAATTGTGAAATTCCTGAAATATTCTTTGTTCGCCAGTTCTATGTTTTGTCTACATAGTGAAAAATAGTCATCCTTGACAGCCAAGAGTCCACAGAATGTGAATATTTGGTATTCACATAATGGAAGCATTGCCAGTTGTAGACAGTCTCTGTTAACGTTCATTCTGGAATCATGAGGGCCGAAATAGTTGGATTCCTTTGTCCTTGTTGTATTGTGGGGTGTATGCCAATGCGTTGCGTTGTGCTGCATAGCAATTAATATTGTGTTGGTGTGTCTGGAGGAAAGCAGACAATTTTTGCCTGTATCTATATGCTCGTTAGGTCGTATTGTAATCGTTCGCAGTTCTACAGAAGGTTTATACTTTATATATTTTACTTTATGCACTATGAAGAACCTCACCCAACTAAACGAGCACTAGATTTCCTTTCAGTGTCCAGAAACGAAGAACGAGAAAGAAACGCACTGACTGATGAATCAAAAACAATCAGTGAGGCAATATTGCTAGTGGACGTTAAGATGAGAACCAACAACAAAAATACCACAGACCCAGACAAGGGAAGAGGGTAATGATGATATGCTAGGTTGCCGAAGTATTGGTATTCGGCCTATCCCTTCTCTCCATGTCTGTTTTTATCCGTGGTGAAGTACGAAGTTTAAAAACAACACTTTAAAGTAAGTTCTGCGGGCTTGGACGAGGAACAAGGAGAGGCAGGAAGACATGCTAATACTGAGAGAAGGGATCTGGAAGAAGGAATCACACGACCACGCCATCCACTCCAAGGCGATTCTTCCCCGGGAATCGTTCCTCTTCGAACTGCGTCTAAATCAAAACGTGTGCAAAGTTCTGCTGGATGACAATTTGACGCTCGTTTGATACCCATTTGCAGACAGACAAAACGACAGACATTTTTAGCAGAGAGTAAAGTTTCAGTCAGCCTGAAGGAGAAGCAAATGAACTTTCTTTCTTTCTTTCTCTTTGCTCTTTCTTTCTCTCTTACTTTCTTTTCTTTCTCGCCTTCTTTCTTTAAAATGAAGGCATTTAAGGAGCGCAGGTTTTTCGAAGCCGAGAGGAATTTTTTCCCTCCCCCCCCCCCCCCCCCTCTCTGTTTTGCTTTTCTTTCTTTCTTTCATTTAGATATTGTAATTTAAAAGGCACACACCTTCATTGTAGCCTGAAGGAGACGAAAACGATTGCCAAGCCAGATTACCACATCCATCCATCCTTTCATGCACCCACTACCAAACAGTAACAGAATCTGGTGTATCATTCCATCAGGAATTATGCATACAACAAACTGTTGTTCCACGTCCCTACTTGTCCCCCCCCCCCCCTCCCCCTAATACACGCGCATTGACAGACGAACAGGCAGGCACACATATACTCGCGCGCTTACACACACACACACACACACACACACACACACACACACACACACAAAAACAAATACGCACGCACACACACGCATGTGCGCGCGCACGCGCTCGCACACACACACACACACACACACACGCACGCACGCACGCACGCACGCACGCGCGCGCGCGCGCACGCGCGCACACACACACACACACACACACACACACACACACACACACACCAAACTGTGTTTATGGAATTCTCAATCGCGATGCTAAGACCATTAAGATTTATAATCTTTATGCATGCAATCTTGACATTCAAACCTTCCACGTAAAATTAAAAAAAAAAACAATTAGAATGTTCCACGGAACTTGTCTTTACTTTTTCAACATCTTGACATTTCAGTGTTAGGAAAAATATGTTTGTGAAGTGTATTTTTGTATTCTTTTAGGAATCGGTATACAGAAGATGTAGATTACTCTCAGAGTATTCCCGACCGTAAAATATACTGGGTTGTATGTAAAAACAGTGGGCTTGTAAAAAAATCCGTTTACAAAGAAAAGAAAGTCAGCTTCACCGGATCAGTTTATGAACCAAATTTATGGATTAGAAATCTCTCTCTCTCTCTCTCCTCTCTCTCTCTCTCTCTCTCTCTCTCTCTCTCTCTCTCTCTCTCTCTCTCTCTCTCTCTCTCTCTCATATACATACTAAACACACACACACACACACACACACACACACACACACACACACACACACACACACACATCATCAAGAATACCACTAAAATGCCCAATAAAATTCTGAAAATGCTCGACCCTTTGGGGAGCAACATCAGTTAAAAATAGGATGGTAAAAGGAAGTTTTAAAATCTTCCTTTTTACCATCCTATTTTTAACAGATATATAGATATAAATATATATAGCAGCAGAATACCAAGAGGCATTGCAAAAAAGTGGTTACAGCTACAAACTACAATACAACCCAGATAACAACATGAACAAAAAAAAGAAAAGGAAAATCACATGGTACAACCCTCCATATGATGGACGAGTAAAAAACAATGTAGGAAAAGAATTTAAAAAATTTTGACAGCATCCTTCCCAAAAGAGCACAAATTGTCCAAAATATTCAACAAGAACACCATCAAACTATCATATTCATGCATGCCCAACCTTAAAAATATAATTGATTCATCCAACAAAATGAAAAGCAACACAGCAAAGAAGGGTGAAGAAAGGAAATCCTGCAATTGTGCTAAAAAAAGAACAGTGTCCCTTAAGCAACAAATGCCTCTATACACACATTGTATACCAAGCCACTGTGACATCAGAACATCAGAAAATGAAAAAGAAACATACATAGGGATCACTGAAAATCACTTCAAACCAGATACGCAAACCATAAACAGTCATTCAACAAAGAAAAATACAAAAACCAAACAAAACTGAGCAAATATATTTTGGAGACTTAAAGACAAAAAAACAAACTATAACATATCCTGGAAAATCATAAAAAGGGCATCACCATACAACAACATTTCAAAAAGATGCAACCTATGTTCAACAGAAAAATGGTTAATACTATGCAAACCATACTTAGCAACCCTAAATACTAAAGTAGAAATAGTAAACAACTGCAGGCACAAATGGAAATCGTTGTCAGCAAACGCACCCTGAACTGTAAACAACCCCAAAAAAACGAACAATACGTGCAGCCAATCCGCACGTGCAAACAGTGACATCAGGCCATATAACACCGGCAGTAGGCGCCCCAAAACCATCCTGACGAGAGCGCTGGCTCGAAACAGATCTGTTTTGGTGGTTTTTAAAACTTCCTTTTATCACCCTATTTATATATATATATAAAGATTCTATTTCTATCCAAATGGCGATGTGTTAGCTTATTAATTGATGCAGTCTCAAAAAAAAAATCACGTTGATCCTTAGAAACTTGGCAATGTATATCTTTTATGCACGGAAATTTGACATGAACTTTTGAACGGAAAGTAGGCATATGAATATGTGTTGCGATAGGTTTCGAACGCAAGTGAAAAAAAAAAAATTGTGTTTATCTTGAATTGTTTCCTTGAATTATTTCCCCTTGCAATTGCTTGCTTGTGTGTTTCTGAAACAAGATACTCCTTATTGCTGATAACGCGTAATTTCATTTTTATTTTCAGGAAACGTGTACCCATTGTATACAGGTCGGTGGCCTTACACAATAAAAAAATGTAGAGTTCACAGTTCTCTCTCTCTCTCTCTCTCTCTGTCTCTCTCTGCTCTCTCTCTCTCCCTCACACACACACACACACACACACACACACACACACATATATATATATATATATATATATATATATATAGATAGAGAGAGAGAGAGAGAGAGAGAGAGAGAGAGAGAGATGGATAGATATAGACACACATGCGCGCGCGCGCGCGCGCACTCAAACACACACAGCCAGATGCACAGAAAGACAGATAGCCCTTCGTTTATAATTTTCTGGTTTACATGTTTGTATGTATCTGCGTGCGCACTTGTGTGTGTGCGTGCGTGTGTGTGTGTGTGTGTGTGTGTGTGTGTGTGTGTGTGTGTGTGTGTGTGTGTGTGTGTGTGTGTGCGTGCGTGCGTGTCTGTGCCTGCCTGCGTGCGCGCACAGGTGTGTGCGTGCGTGCGTGTGTGAGTGTGTGCGTGCGTGTATGTATGTATGTGTGTGTGTGTCTGTGTGTGTCTGTGTGTGAGTGTGCGTGTTTGTGCATAGCGTGAGTGCGTCTGTAGTTGTGAATGCTTGTATGTATGTAAGTATGTATGATTGTAGTGTGTGCGTGCTAGGTTTTGTGTTTGTGTGTGTGTGTGTGTCATTCATTTTAACGTCTTTCCACTAATCGTGATATTAGACGAGTGCTAGGTTTGTCCATCTGTCTGTGTGCATCTGTCTCTCTGTCTGTTGGTCGGTCTGCCTGTCTGTCCATCCGTCACTTGTCTCTATGACGGTCTATGTCTCTTTCGCTGTCTCTCTATATGTGTCTGTGTCTTTATCTGTCCGTCTACAGACAGACAAACAGACAGACAGAGGCAGAGACAGAGAACACGGAATCAGTACTACGAAACATAAGATCGGTAATCATATCTACAAAACTAATCAAATACGAACAAACGAAACAGAAGAAGTGAATAAAGAAGGGAGTAAAGCGTATCCGGAGATAATTATAAAAATCAAAAACGGTCGGATGATCATAAGCTACGTCTCACCACCCTAATTCCCTCTCTACATGCCCAGCCTGTGAGTCATTTCCGGTCCGTCGCTCCCAGTATTGCGACATTTCCGGGATGGCTTTTGATTACGCACCGTGTCAGTCTGCTTCCTTTTTCTTGCCCTCTTTCTTTTCATTAAAGTTTCTGATGGATGTGTCAGTCTCCAAGGAGTTCGTTGGAGGATAGGATTCGAGTGCTGAGAACAGAAGATTAGTAGGAAATCCGAATCGGAGAAAAAAAAAAAAAAAGAGAGATCCAAGCAGCCACTTGTGTGACATCGGAGAATTAAGGCACAAAAGAATGTCTTTGCTTCAGTTAACATTACGTGCTTCTGTTCTTCATGAACAGAGCCTCTCTCTCTCTCTCTCTCTCTCTCTCTCTCTCTCTCTCTCTCTCTCTCTCTCTCTCTCTCTCTCTCTCTCTCTCTCTGTGTGTGTGTGTGGTGTGGTGTGTGTGTGTGTGTGTGTGTGTGTGTGTGCCTGGGTGAGGCACTTGTGTTTATAAATTTTATGTTTTAATTTAAAAGAAAAAAAATCTTCATTTTGAGTGACAAAAAAGCAGCGGGATTATTTTCTTTTTCTTCTACATGGCTTCGAGTCTCATCATTAACATTCACGTCTTCCTCTCTCTCTCGCTCTCTCTCTCTCTCTCTCTCTCTCTCTCTCTATCTTTCTCTCTCTCTTCTTTCTCTCCTCTCTCTCTCTCTCTCTCTCCTCTATCTCTCTCTCCTCTCTCTCTCTCTCTCTCTCTCTCTCTTCTGTCTCTCGCACCATCAAAATAAATAAGTTTCCGTGTTCAGAGTCATTTGTGTCGGTGCATCTTGAGCCTAGACATGTTTTCTATCCCACAGGTCCCTGCGTACAATGCCGGTGCAGCAGACGAACGCTCGATTCATTCTTGGCCACATCGTGTGGGCGAGCTACTACTGGCCATCCACCTAGCCTCCCCTCCCCTCCATCCTTTCCGATTCCCTGTGTCACCATCGTCTTTCACCCCTATCTGCCTCATTTATGCCCCCTTCATTCCCACCGAAATCCTTTCCCCTTTCACCTCTATTTCTAAAATTTCTTTCTATTTAAAGCATCATCGCTCCAACAAGTGTTGTTGATGCAATGGAAACGTCCGGGAATACGTTAGCTCTCTGGGGGTTCGTAGTCGATTTTCTCCTTAAAAACTCACAATTGGGTTGAAAAAAAAAACTGACTGAAAGAGATATGCCGCTAGAAATTTCGTACGAGGAGGAGCAAACAGCAATTGTATACCATTACAGATTTGATGGGTATCTTTGATTTACTGAAAGGCACATAATATCCATAGAAACATAAGGTACACGTAACTAGCTGCTGTGGCTTACGTGGATATTCGTAGTTATGGTCAACGTCACGGACTCTGAACTGGAAGATAGTGGTTTCGGTTCATACCGGAGCCTTTCTTGCTATTCTGATTGGTTCTTACTTGGATTTGATTTTGCCATGACCTACAGATCTCCAGGATAAAAAGAAACAGAGAGAGAGGGAGAGAGAGAGAGGAGAGAGAGAGAGAGAGAGAGAGAGAGAGAGAGAGAGAGAGAGAGAGAGACAGAGAGGAGATACAGAGAGACAGACAGAAACAAAGACAGAAGACAGAGACAGAGAGTCAGACAGACAGACAGACATTGAGACAGACAATCACACAGAGAGCCGACAGACAATGAGAGTGAATATGACAAGAGTCTTTACTTTTCAGTTGTAAACTTCTTTTAGCACAAAGTAACCACTTTCCATTTTTGCCATTAGTAATTTTTTGCCATTAGTAATTTACTAAAGCGGTCTAGAACTCAGAGAGAGAGAGCGAGAGAGAGGAGA
>JADBJO010004574.1:120000-122500 GCA_016801955.1 Conus betulinus
CCTGGACATCCGCATCCGAGGCTTGATCATGAAATACCAGACAGATTTGTGTTTCAGCGATTTCAGATTGGTTGTATGAAATGAACTTGGAGGATGGGAATCAAACTTGGTCGAATTTTGCACCTGGAATCGTTGTTGTTCGAACCGAGTCTGAATCAAAATCTCTGTAAAGATTTGCAAGACGGCAATGACAGTTTGAAATCAGTTAACCTCTCTGTCTCTGTCTCTGTCTCTCTCTCTGTCTCTCTCACGCTCTCTCTGTCTCCTGTCCTCTCTCTCTCCCCTCTCTCTCCACTCTCTCTCGCTGTGTGTGTGTGTGTTATTATGTGTGTGTGTGTGTATGTATGTGTGTGTATGGTGATCTGTCTATATTCTGCCTGTCACACACACGCACTTCCATCTCTCTCACACTCTCTTCTCACACACTCACTCTGTCTGGTCTTGTTCTCCCTCTGTGTATTTTCTTCCCCGTTGTTTAACCTGGCCTGTCTGTCAGACCCTTCTCTCTCTCCTAACTCTCTCTCTCTGGCAACAGAAGAAGTCTCTCTCTTGATCTGAACACCAGACCAAGATTGTGCTTCACTGTGGCCAAGTGGGAAAAGCATGTACCTATACAAATTATCTCCTCCATCCACCGTTTGTCACTCACCCTCTGCATTCCCCGACCATCATACACGGATTACCCGTTTCCAACAGCAAATTTTTAGTGAAGATCTCTCTCTCTCTCTCTCTCTCTCTCTCTCCCTCTCTCTCTCTGTCTCTGTCTCTCTCTCTCTCTCTCTCGCACTCACATATCCACACACGCACATAAATAAAAACACACACACACACACACACACACACACACACACACACACCGCACACACACACACACACACACACACACATATATATATATATATATATTATTAATTAATTAATTCACACACACACACACACACACACACACACAACACACACACACACACACACACTAAACCCTCTTCAATTCCCCCCCACCACCACCACATCCCAGCCCCTTCGCCCCTCCACATCCACACGGCAAACAGAAGAAAGTGGGTGGGATTAGAGCGACCCTTTCCAAGATTCTAATGGTTGTGTTGTTGGTTTGTGTGTTTGGCATGTGCCTTGTGCGCATTTTTCTTTTACTGTCTAATCTGAGTGGAGACTGGAAATGCACAATGCACAACAACAACAACAAAACAAAAATACAGAATGAGAGAGAAGAAAAAGAATTAAAACAATCGAATACAGACAGACACGTAAATAAAAGCAATTATCATTGAAAAATATCGTTTTAAGTTGCTGTGAACAGAACACTAGGAAAGTGTCAGTTACGCGACGAACGTTTGGTAACACTTTTTGCACTTTTCCTTGAAGAGACATACTTTAACAACAACAATAACAAAAAACAAAAAAACAAAAACAAAAAACCGCTGGCTTCTGCGCAAATTGCTAGTCTGTTTTTTTTTTTCTACCTCTGTCTGTCGGTCTGTCTGTCTGTCTGTGTTGTCGGTCTGTCTGTCTATTCATTTCTCTGTCTGCCGTCTCTGCCCGTCACTATCTCTGTCTGTCTGTCCGTGTCTCTTTCTCTTTCTCTCTTTTCATTTCTCTCTCTCTCTCTCTCTCTCTCTCTCTCCTCTCTCTCTCTCTCTCTCGCTCTGAGCGCGCGTGTGTGCGTGTCTGTGTCCGTGTGTGTGTGCGTGTGCGTGTCTGTGTATGCGTGTGTGTATGTGTGTGCATGGTGTTGTTGGTGGTGGTGCTGTTGGTAGTGGTGGTGTACCCTTTTTAGCCATCGTTTTGGCAACCTAACCGAGTGTGCATCCACACCCCCTATACTCCCACCCATATTACACCCCTCCACATACACACCCCCTATACCCCCCACCCCCATGTTACACCCTGCATCACACACCCCTATAACCCCATACCCATGTCAAGCTCTGCAATCCGCTCTCCCTGCCCCCCACTCATGTTACACCCTGCATCCACACACCCTAAATACAAGCGTTGCATCTTCATTCGCCCCCACCCCCCCCCCCCTCACGCCAAGCAACCCCCCCCTCCCCATCCCCCATACCAATGTCAAGCTCTGCAATCCGCTCTCCCTGCGCCCCCACTTATGTTGCGCCCTGTATCTGCACCCATGTCCACCAGGTCACCCCCACCCATGTCACGCCCAGCAACCACCACCCACATCACGCCCAGCACCTTCACCCATGTCACGCCCAGCAACCACCACCCCACATCACGCCCAGCAACCTTCAACCACCACCCATGTCACGCCCAGCAACCACCACCCACATCACGCCCAGCAACCACCATCCACGTCACGCCCAGCAGACAACCACCCACGTCACGCCCAGCAACCACCACCCACGTCACGCCCAGCAACCACCACCCATGTCACACCCCAGCAACCACCATCCACGTCACGCCCCAGCACAACCACCCCCCATGTCACGCCCAGCAACCACCCCCCATGTCACGCCCAGCAACC
>JADBJO010004574.1:127500-135000 GCA_016801955.1 Conus betulinus
ATGGCAGACGGGATAGAAAAAGGAGAACACAACGTAATGACTGATGACGAGGAATTAGGAGAGGAAATGTGTGTTGAAAATCAAAGAAGGACGGGACGAGGACAGAAGAGCATGGTGATGATCAATCTTAGGCGGGATGAAAATGAGAGTGTGACAACTTTGAGAAAGACCAGGATAACGACGAAAGAAAGTCTTTAAATCTGTGAAAATTGACCAGCGCAAATTAATGTCAGCACCACTCAGGACAAAAGAGACCCAAGTGGGTTAACGGTTCAGGGGATCATCAAATGGAGATGACTTTCCAACACCGTGTCGAAGATGTCGTGGTAGCAGTAAAGTCGCTGAAACATGGCGTGGCTGCATGCACTGACAAAATCCCTCAGAACATTTGAAAATGGCGGAAAGGCAATATCTTATATATATATCAACTCTCATCTGCAAAACAAAATCTGGCACTCTAGCGAGTGGGTAAAGCCAAAGAGACTCGATCACTCATCGTCAGACTTCCAAAGAGAGGAAATCCTCAACACTGCCAGAACAACCGCGACATTAGTAAGATCAGCCATGTAAGCAACGTAATGTTCAGAATCACTCTGAATAGATTACAGTTGCAAACCGACACCGTTGTATCTGAAAGGATGAAGCATCATCGAGCAGTTCTTTAACCCTTCGTTCAGAACCCCTGCAACACCAGGAGTTCTATCATGTCTTCACAGACTTCAGGACGGCGTTTGACAGAGTCTGTCCACAGGAACTATAGGCCGTTATAAAGACATTTGATACAAGGACGGAGTTCATTAACGACATCCATCAAGTATACGTCAAAGTGACCAATGCAGTACTCACACAGGGGCGTGACTGGAAAGTAGTGTACATATCACTCAGGATTCGTCAGGGCCCCTTTTTTCTCCTATACATTTCAACATACTCCTGTCAACACAAAAACAGCACTGCAAGAAGAAGAACTATCACGAACCTTCACTTTGCAGAAAACTTCGATGGCCTAGTGAGCACTGAACAAGAACTCACTAAGTTTGTTGAAACGCTGGATGATACATCTACGAGACCAAATATCAACACCGAGAAGACCAAACTAACGACCAGCCACAGCACCACCTCCAGTGCTGATATAACCATGGATAGAAGTTAGGAACTGTTAAACAGTTTATATACCTGGGATTTATTTTCAGCGATGAGGGTTTACATTAAATATCCTCTCAAGAGCAGCGAAGAGATCAGTTCTGTGCAGACTGAAACGCATGTGTGGAAAGACAACGGCATCTCGGTGAAACACAAATCTGGCTCCTGCACGCACGACTGCATTTTATTTTTCTACATGCGTACGCGACATGGACCTGGAAGAAAGAAACCCAACCACAGAAATGAGGAGTCATTGCAAGACATATGTTAAATACACTGATTATATCAGCATTGAACAAGAGCGCCAGACCATCAAAAAAAGCACACCGAGCCAAACTCAGATCTGCTGACACCAGCAAAGCAAAGAAGCTAAGCTGGCATTGTCAGGAAGATCCAACGGCCCTGCAAAAATAATCTTCCAGGAAAGTGCTGAAGGAATGAAGGGCGAGACAGGACAAATGGACTGACATTATTGCGAAATGGACAGGGGAACCGTTCGTAGGGCCCAAGGCCTCAGAACACACAGAGGACAGATCTGAAGGAATCTGGTGAACAGTTCTCCAACGCGATGCCCCAGTGACTTCACATGGACCTAGGAAAAAGAAGTCAATATGATGATATTAAGACAACATTATTCTTTTTTTAATGACGTTTGAATGCAGAACGTCTGCGTGAGTCTAGGACTGAGCCATCTGGTAACATTTTGTTTTAATATTTGGACACACGGTTTTAGTATATTCTTGGGTCTCAGAAAATAAAATGTTTACATTATCATCTTTCTCAGATGATCAGATGTTTATGCTTTCATCTGTCTCCGGTACAATCTAATCATTATCAAATTGACCTGTCGGTTCTCTTCGTGAGGTATGACAGGCACTGTTGGACCTTATGAAGCAGACGAATGAACACTTTAATGAATACTTTCTTTCTGAATTCAAGAAAAGACTTCGAATAAAAATGACTAGCTTTCGACTACTTAACTTATTCTGAATACGGTAGTGAGCCAGCTTCATAGAAGAATTCAATACATTTGTATGTACCGGATGGCCAAAAGCTAACTTAACGGGCTCTGCTGTCTGTATAGATTGTCTTTTAAATGTGGTAACGGACGTGGATTGCTGTTGTTGATGTCTTGATCCCATGGATACGCATCTATTGCTGTCAAAAAATTTGGATCTTTTCCTTGCTGTCATTATCAAATTCTCGGTATGAAATTGCCGATGTAATCACTAGTTAAGCTGGTATCCAAAACCTTCGTCTTTAGAATGTTGTAAACATCAATCAAGAAGAATGGTTAACGTAAGAGAAAAGGGTTTAAATACAGAGAGAGAGAGAGAGAGAGAGAGAGAGACGAGAGTGAGAGAGAGAGACAGAGAGAGAGAGAGAGAGAGAGAGAGAAGAGACAGGCAGAGAGAGAGAGAGAGAAGAGAGAGAGAGACAGAATCAGAGAAGAGAGAGAGAGAGACAACACCATGACTAACTCCAAGTGAAGCCGTATTTTCAGCGTTGTGCAACAAGCTACTAGCGAGTGACTGTTTGGCAAAACCAATCAGAAACGGGTACAATTCGTAAAAACATGACAAAAAAATATACTTCATTCGCCACCTGTCCATAAACCATCTTTCCCCTGTCCTATCGCTCCTCTACAATACGCCGCCATCCGCATCCCCCGTATCCACCCCCTGCCCCCTCACCCCCCCCCCCCCCCCACACACACACACACACAAAAGAACGAGCAAATGCGCATGAACATACAACGCGTACACATACATACAAACAAATACGCACATATACAAAAAAGTATGCAAACAAAGCGCGCGCACGCGCGCGAGTGTGCGTATGTGCGGGCCTGCGCGCGCGCGCGCGCGCGCGCGCTCACACACACACACACACACACACACACACACACAACACACACACACACACACACCAGAAAGCGCACGGGTACACACACACACACACACACACACACACACACACACACACACACACACACACACACACACACACACGCACGCACGCACGCACGTATACACGAACGCACGCACATATACACATAAGTGCAGGCCAGTACTAGCGCACACTCACATAACAACTATGCGCGCGCATACGCATTGATACATACATATACAACCATGTGCGTCCGCACCGATACATACATATACGACCATGCAAACTCACACCAAAAGCACACACACACACACACACACACACACTCTCTCTCTCTCTCTCTCTCTCTCTCTCTCTCTCTCTCTCTCTCTCTCTCACACACACACACACACACACACACACACACACACACACACACACGCACGCGCGCACGCACACGCATAAAAACGTGCGTGCGGTGCGGGCATGTCTGCATACATACACGCACACTTGCACACACACACGTAGTGTCCTCACTAGAAGCCAGCACACAGCGTTAAGAAGTTCACTGGCATATCACCACTAGCTCTTGGTTCGAGTCTTGCAGCATGATTTTGAATAGACTGGACTTCTTGAAGTACAGAAATATTGCTAACCTATATTGTTTGTTTCTTCGAGCGTATTATCTTCTGTGCATCAATATTTTTCTTTAACGGGGTCTGATGTACAAAGACTTTTTTTTTTCCCGGAGACTTTTTAAAACGATCTTCGCAATTTTTTTTAGCAACAATTGAAAATTTGGCAATACTTTTACGCGAAAAAAAGAAAGACTTGAAAGTTTCGTAAATTCTTTGTATGTAGCAGAAGAATTTGGTCTTTGATAAAATAGATGTAGTCTCATCTTTCTCTCTTCAAATCTTGATATCAAAAGTGAGGCGTGACGATTTTTTCTCTCCGAAATGTCTTACAAACAAACGCCTGTACGTTGTCAAAAGTTCTCATGCTAACAATGCTTCCCAGTTCAAAAGCACACACTGGCAGTCTATGATCGTTTTCTTTCTTTTTTTTTTTTTCCTCGCATTGTGCACATTTTTGGATTGGATTCGGATAATCCAGAACGATGAAAATCAAACAATAACACAATTCTGGTTTTAGCAACGACTCTGTTGCTATGATTTCACGTGAAAACGATGAATGACAAAAAAGGAGACGAACATGAAAATGATGAATGACTGATGATAGAAGAGCGTTAAATTGATGGATTACTGGCAGAAGAAGGATGAAGAATGACGACTGACCGGAGGAGAATGTGAAAAAGGATCAATGAATGACTGAAGAAAAAAGTGTTCCAATGGTAAGTAACCAACCAAAGAGCAGCCGTGGAAAACGATGAATCGCTGACTGGTAAAGAATGTGAAAGCTATGAATGACTGTCAAAAAAAAAAAAAAAACAAACGTGTGAAAATGACTGACTGGATGGAGGAGAATGTGAAGACAATAAACAGCTAATAGAACTAGAGCGTGAGAATAATGAATGATGAACCGGACGTCAAGACAATGTGAGAATGATAAGAAATCGGAAAATGATGAATAAATGACGGGGAAAAGGAGAGGAAGACGAAAGTGGGGATGGGCGAAGAACGAGAGAAGATTTAAAAAAAATGTTCGGAAAGAGATAATAAGAACGTAAAAAGATTGTATAATGGACGAGATAAAAACAAAGCAGAATGTAAGAATAGTGAAGGAAGTATAAAAGGAATGAACGTCAATGATGAATGATAAACAATTGTAAATGATATGTGGGGTGAGATGACATTATGTCCATGAGGAGAGGCAAAGAGGAGAGCGTTAACATGATGTACGGTGGACAGGACAGCATGCGAAGGGGCTCAGGGGAGGAAAAAGGCGAAAGGAGCATGAGTACAACAGATTACATGAAAATAGGGCAGCGTGAGAATGATTCAGTAATGGACAAACTGGGGGAAAATGAAACGAGAGAACAATACATTTTTTCACGAGGTCAAAAAGAACAGGTGAAAATGATGAACAGGGGACGTAAGAATAAAGAATGTAAGACAGGGGAAAAAACTTGAAAACGATGAATGTTGGACTGGGGAAAATGTGGGGAATTTGGGCGGGGGTGTGTGTGTGTGTGTGTGTGTGTGTGTGTGTGTGTGTGTGTGTGTGTGTGTGTGTGTGTGTGTGTGTGTGTGTGTGTGTGGTGTGTGTGTGTGTGTAAAGAGAGGAAAGTGGTGTGGGTGAAAATGATGAATACTGGACTGGGAGAAAAACGTGAAAATGACCAATGTTGGACTGGAAAGGGTGAATACAAAACATGTTTAACCGGGGGGGAAACATGAAAATGAGGAACGTTGGACTGGAAGAAAAAAGGCAAGAATGATGAGTGTTGAACTGGGGGTACTTCAGGAGGGGAGGAGAAGGCGAGAATGGTGAATGTTGAACTGGGGGTAAACAGGAGGAGGGGAGGAGAAAGGCGAGAATGGTGAATGTTGAACTGGGGTACTTCACGAGGGGAGGAAAGGCGAGAATGGTGAATGCTAGACTGGAGGAAACAGAGAAAATGATGAATGTTGGACCGGAGGGGAAGAGAAGAACGCAGGAAAGATGGAGAATAAAGGGAAGGGAAGTGTGACGCTGATGAACGAAGGACGGATGAGGAAGCGAAGAGAGTGAGAATGATGGCTTTAATGAAAACAGGATAGCGACAGAGCAATAGTGGGCACAGTCCGCTCACAATGAGACGGAATGAGAAGACGAGAACAAATTAACATTGAATGGTTTGCACAATGTGACGAAGACAACGTCAAACTGCTGAAAGTAAGACAGGGACCGAACATGACAATAGTAAAGAAAGAAGATCAAGATGAGAAGAAGAGAACATGAGAATGATACCAGAGAGACGAAAAGGTAATTGGGGAACATGAAAAGGATTGATGCTGGACGAATGAAGAAAAGGAGAATGAAGATCAATGGATATGAGGAGAAGAGACAAAATGAAACTAATGAATGACATGCTCTGGAGGAGGAAAAAGGGTTTTGAAGATTGAATGACGAATCGGAGAACAACATAATGATAAATAACGGGCGGGAGGAGGAAGGGGAGAACTGGATGGAGTTGAACACGGTACGTTCATCCTACTGTTCAATACTGCCGAAAGAGAAGAAAAGGGGAAAACGATGACTGTATCATAAGTTCGAAGTAATGCAGAACAAAAGGTCAGCAGCGTATAAAAAGGAATTGTTTGTAGCAGAAAACGATGAAAGAGGGAAGAGAGACTGAAGGACTTGAAAGGTTGGAGGTGTGTTTGGAAAAGACCAAATATGATACAGGAGAATGGGGAATATGCAGACATGAACAATGTGCAACAGCGGGTATGGGCAAGAAATAGAAGGGCCAAAAGAACTGAGGGGGGGGGGGGGGGGGAGAGGGAGAGAAGGGGGAGGCCGCATAGGGACGGCCTCAGGTTCAAATCCATGAAACATTACAAGAAGTGACAACTGCAGTGGAAGGGAAAAGCAAGAAACTGCCATGGACGGAGATGGTGGTAACTGGTGGGTGGTTGTGTCCAATTCTTTCAGCATGTCCACAGCATGTTACACCATAAAGTGAATGATCTATGGAGGAAAATCAAACAGTAAACATAAAAATGTCGGGAGGAGAGGGGGAGAAAAGAAAACTGGACTGAAAAGTACGAAATCCTGGTATGAAAAAAAATAAAAGGAGAGAGCAAAAGCAGAAGCGAGGGAGATTAGCAAAAAAAGAGATGTTGTGATGAGCATCAGAAAATACGTGAAGAGGGGTTAGAAGGGCATATAGAGAATCATATGCCAGCAACCTATAGTAAACCGCTACGTAAACGATATCAGGGAATTGGGGGATTTAAAACAATACCGTAGATTTATAGAGTCATAAGCAGCATCTGCCTAAACAATTATATTTTCAGTGGATTCAAAACGTAAAATAGGCCTCAGGGCCAATCAACATGCATTTAGCTTGACGTCAGTAACCCCGCCCACCCTAACAGCAGTAGCCACACCCACTCCATGAAATCGAAGCCCGGCTTGTTGTACATGAATTCAAACAGCTTTGCAAAGGATTCATGTATTCTTCAATCAAGGTATTGATGTACTGATGTCCTCTGATGGTATGGTGTGCGTGGCAGTAACGCCGCATCCCTCCCTTTCCCATCAATAGCCACACCCACCCCCTGAATAGTAAGCCCAGGCTGTTGTTAAGACGTAGAACACAGAGTCAAGATATTTCCTGGGGCTTCATGTATTATAGTGTTGAAGGTATGATGTACTGATGCATCTGATGGACCAAGTAAAATGGGGCTGTCGTGTTACATAAACGCTCTAGCATCCCTCCTTTTCTCTCTACCCCCCCCCCCCCCCCCCTTCTCTCACAGCCTGCCTGTTTGCAGAGTTCGAGAACTCAAAAGAGACCATTTCGAGGGCTGTCAAATACTT
>JADBJO010004574.1:140000-142500 GCA_016801955.1 Conus betulinus
TGCCCTATAAATCGGAACAAGAAAGCGGGAGGAGGTGATCTCCCCCCCCCCCCCCCCCCTCTTATTGAGCTTAATCTGGCACTAAATATACTGACAAGTTTTTGCCTTGTAAGTCCCTGTCTGTTGTTAATCTGAGGAAAGTGTTCAGTGTGGTCGTGTCTGTCGTTGTTTTTTTTTTTTTTTTCACTTATTGTGCGCTAGCTGAATAATATCATACGCGGCACTGGGGAACGTGGTCTGTGCCTGTTTTTCTTAACACTGCGGAACATGTCACACTATTCGGTGGTTTGTTGCTGATTTCCTGACCTCTCTTCTGGGTTTATTCACTCGTCGACTACATCAAAACTCTGAGTGTTAACACGTACCAAATTCTCCTGACCTACACTTCATTTTACAGCTACGCGTGCTAACAGTTGTCAGAATTCTCAACACCTAATGTTAAATGTCAGAATATGGTAAATCTTTAATTCCCCTGCACTCATTTAAAATTTCACTCAGCATGAATCATGTTGAAGCTTGTAAGAATATAGGTCAATTTCCCCGACTTCGTCTAAAATTTGATTTCATGTCAATCATAATGAAACTTTCCAATATTGTAGTCACTATCTACTACTCTTGACTTCATTTAAAATGACCCTTTTTTATCAACCGTTCTGAAACTTTCTCAGCTGTGACATTAAAGAAAACATTGCCTTAGGATCGCACTGAGCCACCGGTGAAAAGGCAGTATACACCAGTCAGAATGTGGTCACAATCTGATTCGTCTCACCTCACTTCAAACCTCATTTCATGTAAAGCATATCCAACCCAGTCAGAATCGAATTTGAAACTACTCAAAATGAACAGAAATGGTACAAATTAACTGTGAAATCGACCTTTATACTTGATACAGAGAGAAAAGGAGCTAGTTATAGATGGAAGTACCATAGTATAAAAGGAAAACGTTGGCCATGGGATGTAGCCCTAACAGCAGGAAATCTGTACATGTGGATGTCAGAAAGAAGAACGTTGGCCTCATGGCTTTGGCCTAAAAGAAGGGAGTCTGCAGATATGGATGTCAGCAGCAGAACGAAGATGAAGAGGTATGGACAGACTGAAGGGTTCAGAGTGACACGCTGGAGCCTGGTCTTCAAGCGATTTTTAACGACAGGAGAGACTGGAAAATATCCTTTGTTCAACGTGCGACCGGCGAAGCGGAACAACAGAGACAGGTGCAACAGAAACATGGTAACAGGACCCAAAACGCGTTGTGTTGTACTGTTCTGGATTTTATTGAGGCTAGATCCTCAGGACTAGAAAAGATGCTCATGATCAAGTATACATTGGACAAAGGAGCGCATTAACGTAGAAGCAGCTTCTTCATTAAGATAGGAACGGAAGGAACCGATCGAATCTTCTGCGCTCGACGTGGAGCAACTAATGCAAAGGAAGAGAACTGTTAAAACGAAAGTTTCGTCAACCAATGCATCTAGCATCTTACCCGTTGAGAAAAATCTAATTTTTAACTGGACTTGTTTGCATGCTAAAACAGAAACAAAATCTATGAAACTAAGGAGAGGGGAAAAAGTGTGTGTGGGTGGGGGGGGGGAGGCTTCTAAAACTGATGCTGGAGGCAGGGAGAAAAGGGGTTATGGCCGTCATAACTTCCCAAGGCGCTGCTAAGTAATGGAACAATTAGTTAAAAAAAGACGATCGTTTCACACAAGCCTCTGAAGTCCATGATCATTGCTAAGTGTTCTTGTTACATGCGTTTTATATGTCCTTCAACATCCCATCCTATATCGCAAAACCAGTATGGTCCAAAGAGAAGAGAGGAGCATTTTATATGGTTTGACAGTTACAGATTTTAGTGCAAAAGGGAAGCTCGATGTGGGATGGGGGTGGGGAGTGAAAGGGGGGGGGGGGGGGGGGGGGCAAACCAAAACGTGAGAAAGAAAAAAGAATCCACCTTTGAGAACAACTTGTATGAGAAGAAAAAAAATAAGCGTGCATGAAATCTGCACAAGATGGTCGAAGATCGGCAGCAATGAGAAATAGAGAAGCAGCCCTGCTTTTCATCCCCTAGTGCCCCCCCCCCCCCCCCCCCCCCCCCCCCCCCCAGTGACTGCCAAGTTTTAGCATGAAAGCCAAGTTTTCACACAGAAATATTTTTTTATGTCTGTGCACAGAGACTGTCACGATGTATGATCCTGATTATCTCAATGAGCAATTATTCAATTAGTTACGTCAACCAATAAAATGAAAACAAAAGAAACACGAGAACTATGGCAAGCAGACTGGAAAAAAGGAATAACCGAAACCGCTGATCAAACCACCTAAATCCGTCAAAAAAGGGAGAGAGAAAGCAACTGTCAGGTCAATGTTGAAATTCATGTTGACTTACGGCAGGACCTAATGGCCGACTTACTGAGAGTGGCTTCATTTCAAATGTCCTAAGATTCCAACCGCCTGGCTTGTATAATATGCATCGATTTACTTGATTATCTGTACGTATGCCTTT
>JADBJO010004574.1:155000-157500 GCA_016801955.1 Conus betulinus
ACAAAAGAGTCACGTAACCTGATTACGATTCTTGTCTTATCTTCGAATCTTTGCTCCGCCTCAATTCTCAGCAGATAGTGCCATTCTATCTATAAGCAATTACAGCACAAAACGTGCGTGTGCGTGTGTGTGTGTGTGTGTGTGTGTGTGTGTGTGTTGTGTGTGTGTGTGTGTGTGTGTGTGTGTGTGTGTGTGTGTGTGTGTGTGTGTGTGTGTGTGTGTGTGTGTGTGTGTGTGTGTGTGTGTGCGTGTGTGTGTGTGTGTGTGTGCGCCCGTGCGTGCGTGCGTGCGTGTGTGTGTGTGTGTGTGTGTGTGTGTGTGTGTGTGTGTGTGTGTGTGTGTGTGTGTGTGTGTGTGTGTGTGTGTGTGTGCTCGTGTGCGCGCGCATGCGTGTGTCTGTGTGTGTCTGTGTGTGTTGAGGAACGGGGTGGATAGTAAGATTTGGTGGGTGAAGATATGTGGTGAAGGTTTGAAGGTTGGGGGGGGTGGGGAATAAGCCGAAATGGGGAAGTGAATTAACGTGCAGTTCGAATTTTTATCTTTATAGTTGCCTTTGTTTTCGTATTTTTCTTTGATCTGTAAACACCTTCAGTTCTTGGAATACCCAGGACAGATGCTTGTACACAAATTATCCTGATGATGATGATGATGATGATGATGATGATGATGATGATGATGATGATATTTTGTTTTGTTGTTATTGTTTCTGGTGGTGGTGGTGGTTGTGTAGTCGTTGATGCAGTTGCTGTTATTGTTTCGTTGTTGTTATTATTGTTAATGTACGTCTTCTTAGAAGAGAAAACCCATAAACTTTATTTCAATTACTTGAACTCTTGAAAGATGCGTTCACTACGAACGAGTCTCCGAATCATTAGAACACAAAGATAGCTGTGAAGCTTCTAAAGACTTCGACGTGAATCTTAGAACTGTAGGTTGCAGGTATTGTCTGGCTCAAGGCTTTTGCATCCCTGCTATTGGTTACGATTTGGTGGGTCAGAAATGAGATACTGGCTACGTTTGACGATGTAATTCACTGATTTGCGAACTAATAAGAATCCATACATCATTAAGGGGTTTTTTTTCTGTCAGAGTTCTACTGCAAATGGGCTGGTGAGTTTTGGGTTGTTTTTTTTTCTGGCTTTTTGACAATGCACACATGCAAACATATACATTTGCAGATACATTATGCTCGCATTTATTTGGGACCAATTTTTGAAAGGAGAGAGGTGGGTCCAGGAGCAGGAAGCAAGTACGGGATATTTTGAAAGGGAAAGTGGGTGATGGAATTTGAACAAAAAACAGCTGTTGGCCAAAAGTCGGGAGCACGATTTCTGGAACAAAAATATCTCCAGCCCTTAGGAAAGATGAGAGGGATCTTGGGCCTTATCTTTTCTTTTGATATCCAGATCCCTCGTATGGTAATAATCATAGAATGAACACGTAATGGTCGGCAACCTCCATGTTTGTGTAGTCCAGTCTGCTTTTACATGAATGAAAGGAAAGCACTGTTTTGACTTGGTCTATGACCAGTATTAGCTTTGCCCCTCGAAATCGGAAATCAGACTTGCTTTCAGTCATCTGAATGATATGCTCAATGTCCAGTGGTACCTACCAGTGTGTGGAAACGTTGGCATTCAGAAGGCTAATGCATTTTCATCATGACAGATTGGGAAAAAAGGTCACACAGTCTACTTGGGGAGGACCAGAATCACTCCCTCCCAAGTAATACATGGCCCTTTTTTTTTTATTCCTTCGAATGAGACGATAAACCGAGGTTCCGTGTGTGAACGCACGCATAACATCTTGCGCACATGTAAAAATTCCATCACCAACTTTCGGATGAGAAGGCCAGTTTGGCAGCTGGTACGGATGACACGTTACACATAGCATGCACCCTGCGTGTGAACTTGAAAGAAAGAAGGAAGTGAGGGATCGAGTGAACGATAATGACTGGATGACACGTGAAACGACTGCATGAAGCGCCGCAGTCGCACTTCCTAGCTAAGCAGCCCGTTGTGTGCACGAATGTAGATTGTCTGCGCCTAGAACCTTTTTGGCATGATGATGATGATGATGATGATGATGATGATGATGATACGTACACATATTTCAGAACATATCGTATAGGATACACACTATAGATCAAAGCAGTGCACTGGATGCATGCTAAGTCATTTATTGGCCAAGTTCAGAAGCTCTGATCCAATCTTTGTTTTGCCATCCCTTATTTTTTGTTTTTGCTTTTTTTTTTTTTTTTTTTTTTTTTTTTTTTTTTTTTTTTTTTGTTAGGTTACAGAAAGAACTTTACAGAGACCTGAGGCGGTGAAACGGACGTCAGATTATCCACACAGCAGAGTGACGATTTTCAATGACGCATACTGTCGGTTTTTTTCTGTTTCTGTCCCAAATAAAAATTGTTGATGTGATGAATTTGAAACTCCCCTTACATTCATTCTTTTCTCAATGACTGTCTCTGTCTGCCTGCCTGCCTGCCTGCCTG
>JADBJO010004574.1:175000-182500 GCA_016801955.1 Conus betulinus
TGGCTGAAAGGGGGAAAGGGGAAGGGCATGTTTTCTCACATCCTTTCCTCATTGGGCGTTGAAAGCGGATTAAAGCAGTAATGAAACTGAAAGGGCACTTGGGAGAGAGGACAGACCTCAACATCGATCGAACCAATTTTAAATCCATCCTTTCAGTCAGTTCCTTAGACAACTTTTTTTTCTCTCCCGCCAGGGGAAGTAGCAATGTGCGCCGATTAAAGGAGTAACCTCCCGTGAACTTATTTGTTGAACATACAAAACAAAACAAAAAAAATGAATAAATGATATAATAATAAACAAATAAATGATTAATGAATAATTAGATAGATAATAGATTAATGATGAAATAAATAAACAAAAATGAAGTGATAACGTGAATAGCGGAAGAATATTTGTATCTTGCATGCAAATATTCTACTTCACACAGACGATTATCAATGTGTATTCATAACATGTATGGAACGTTTTGTATTTTATGATTTTTGTTCACATGGTATTCCGTGGTACTATAACGTATTTCACTTTACATGATGTATTTATCGTATGGCGTTTGTTTGCATTATTTCCATGGTATCATAATGGAATGCCTTCTATAACATTCTAATATGCTGTGTTATAAACAATGCTGCATTAAGTTATATCAACATGTATTGCATTCTACAGTGCATTCCATGTGTTGTATTCAATGACATGTGTGATGTATAGTATCGCACTGCATTGGATTGTCTCATATTGTTTGTAGCGTATGCTATGGTAATGGTTTGCATTACATTCCATGGTATTTTCGTTGTTTTGTAATGCTATTGCATTCCATGCTGTTGTTTTGCATTGGATTAACTGGCATTTCAGTGTATGATATATAGCAACTCATGGTGTTGAATTGCACTGGAACGCTGATGCGCTACATTCTAGGATATGTGCGTTGTATATGGCCATGGCCTTCTATCGCATTGAATTGAGATACATCCAAGCCCATGATCATGCAATGCGCTGTAGGCAATGGTTGTGTGTCATGTTGTGTTCCATAGTAGTGTGATGCTTTGCAACCCATGGATACGGTACGAATTGTCTTTCACTGTACTGTGCTGTGTTCCATTCTGCGGTGTTTTGTTGTTGTGCTGTATTCAGTTCCATGGTGTTATTATGTTGTTTTGCATCCCCGTGGTAGTGTAGTATATGGTACTATTTCCTAGCCGGAAAACCGCATTGTATGCTTTGGTTTTGAATTGTATTTCTTTGTCTTGTTTTGAATTTCTTGCTGTGTATAATTCCACACTATTAGCACTCAAAATTCATGGGTGCTCACTGTAATATATCATACTATATTACATGAAGGAACGACATGAAAGGATAGGACGCACATTTCATTACAAATAGAAGAACCCATCCCAGGACACCAACGCCGAACTCATCACCACAACGTCTCCCCTACAACTTAGACAACATCATGTAACTATTTCTTTTCTCTTGTATTTTCTACCCCAACATTCGTTGTCATAAAGAGTCTACCTATTTACACTTCTTTGCATAGCACCCGCACGACCTCCGCGGCACACCACACACAATTCCAACACCCCCACCACAAAACCCACCCACTCCACGCACCGAACACCGCAGCGCACGAGCACCCGCTCCGTACTGTTTTTTCCCGCCGCACAAAGTCACCACCGCACCTCGATGCACCACACCCCTGCCCACACCACCAACCCTCCCCAACCACCCCAACCAACCCCTCCCCGCTCACACGTTCTTCCTCACGACGTCCACCTCTATCTTAACTCCCCCATCTGCCCAACCCACTCGCGCCGTCTCACATCTCTATCTGCCCTCACCCCCCCCTCACCCCCCCGACCCCAACGACCACTCCCCCCCACACTTTTTTCTGTCACCCAACACCACATATGCTTCACAACCCCTCTCTCTCTCTTCCGCTCGTAACACAGGGTTACAGTGACGTAAAACTAATGCGTTTAGTGTCAACATGGATGTTTGGCTTAAGTACTGCCACGTAATAACTTCTTCCTCTTTCCGCTTTATTTACATCATAGCATCCACCACCATAACCCAAACACACAAACAATAACCTAAGAAGATAAACAGAGGTCACCACGCGCTACCTCCCTTTTCACTCACCTTCAGTTTCTCGCCCGTTCCGGCAAGTGAAGGTGGGCAGCCGCAGGGAGAGGAAAGGAGATAGGAAAATGGCGGACGGTGAAAGACAACGACGTTAAGGGCAGTTCACGTAGCGTGTTAGGTCGTAAACGGTACCAATACATCAGATATAGGACTCTTTTCCGACCTTATTGTGTATTTGGGTAGTGGGGGTCTCATCTCCCTTCCCCGTTTTTCTGCAAGTCAGCATCCCGTCTCGCCGCCCCAAGAGACCATTTTCTGAGAGCCAAATGCATGACACTACCCCATTACCCTGCCCCCAGTCCCGGACGCAGACTTAGCCAGTCAAACGAAGTCAGCACACAACCTGACATGGGCCAGCGGACAGCGCCGTAAGGGACTGTTGGCCTTACAGGGGGACCTCCCGGGCGCCCCGGCATCAGGGCTTGCAGGGGTCCAAACTTGGGCCCTATCCTGTTGGTTCCGTCACGAAGCTCGTGGGTGGCTGGAGGACACAAGGCCCGGCGACACGATCCCCAATCGACTCAGACAACAAACCACCCTCCCCCGCCACCACACACACCCCCCCACATCCTCGTCGGTACCAGGTATAGTCAGCACATCAGACTTGACCAGAACTCGTCCAACTCTTCCCAGACTCGGGGCCGCCATCACCAAGGCCGCCTGCTCTTTCCCTGCCGCTCTCGCCCCCATCCCACTGACCTCCCGACCTCTCTTTTTCGCATCCAGGACCCAATCTTGCCGCCTGCCGCCCGTTATGCGTGGCTCCCTTGCCCCCCTCTTTTTTTTACCCCTGTGTCTGTGGTGCCCAGTCTCTATAGCCGTCTCTCTCCCCTATACCTTCCCCCCTCACTTCCTGTCCCCCTCCACTATATTATCCCCCCTTTTCTGCCCGTGGTTGTCCTCCCTGTCATTTTTTTTTTCATGCCCTGTGCCTTTTGCCCCTTTACCCCTCCCCTTCCTTCCTGCCCTCCTTCTTCTTCCCCCTTTTCCCGTCTCCCCCTTTCCTCCTCCACCTCCTCCTCCCCCCCTGCCCTTTCCCCCTCCCCCCCCCACTTTTTTTTTTCCCCCCCCCCCCCCCCCCCCCCCTTCCCCCTCCTTCCTTCTTCCCCCCCCCCCTTTCCCATCTCTTCCCTCCCCCCCCTTTCCCTTTTATCCCGTTTGCTTATTTCCCTTTTTCCCCTCCCCTTCCCCCACCGCCCCCCCCTTCCACCCTTTCCCCCTCCTTCCCCTCGGATTCTCCCCTTCCTCCCTTCCCTCCCCCCCTCCCCGCTCTCTTCCTCCCCTTTTTCCCCCTTTCCCCTTCTTCCCCTCCCTCTTACTTTTTTCCCCCCCGTGGGCTGCAATTCCCCACCCTTCTCCCGTCCCCCCCCCCCCCCCCAATCTCCTTTCCCTTTCTTCCCCTTCTTACATTTCCCTTTAGTTGTTATCTTCCCCAGCCATTCTCCTTCCTTTTCCCCTTTATTCCATTCCCCGTCCCGTTCCCCCCCTTTTCCCTTTAAACCCCCTTTCTTTTTTCCTCTGGAGGCCTTTCCCCTTGTCAACCCGACCCACCCAGTTCGCCTCCGCTTTTCCGACCTTCCCCATCTTACCTTTCTCTCTGTTCCCCCCCACTTCCCCCCTCACCCCTCCCTCTCCCGTCCTTTCCTCTCGATGTCCGACCTCTCCTCACCCCCTTCTTTTCTTTTCCTCCGATTTGTCCGTTTCCCTCCTTTTTGACCCCTACCTTTCTTTTTTTGCCCGCCCTCTCCGGGAAAAATTCTCCCTGACCCACCGGGGCGGAGCCTTTTTCTCTTCCTACCTCTTTTTTTTCTTTGGTTTCCTCCCCCGCTTTTCACTGTTTTTTTTTTTTCTTTTTGTCCCCTTCATTTTGTCACCTCCCCCCCTTTTCCTTTTCCTTTCTCTTTTCTTTCCCCCCTTATCCCTCCCTATTTTTTTCACTTTTTTTCTCCCTCCCGTCTTTTCCTCCTTCTCCCCGACTCCCTTCCCCAATACCCGGCAGGTTCTTTCGCCTTCCCCCCTTTTTTGTTTTTCCCCTTTCTTTCTTCGGTCCTTTTCACTTCTCTCCTCTCTTTTTGCACTTGTTTCCCCCTTCCTTTTTTTCCCTTTCGTTCTTTTTCTTCCCTTTTTTTTTTTTTTTTTTTTTTTCCCTTTTTTTCTTCGTTGTACTTTTTTTCTTTCTCCCTTATCTTCCTTCTTCTTCCCCCCTTTGGTTTCCCCTCCCTTTCCCGTTCTCCCCAGCACCCCCCACCCCCAGTTTCATTGTCCTTACCCTTTTTCCCCTGATTTCCGCTTCTTACACCTTCCCGCTGTTTTTTGCCACATTACCCTTTTTTTTCCTCCCCCATTCTTCTTTTTTTCCCCTTTTCCCCCTCCTTTTCCTCTCCCCTTTTCACCCTCTTTTTCCTGCTGGCCTTTTCTCTTTTCCGGGGCAATCTCCCCTCCCTACCCCCTTGCTTGTTATTCTCTCCCCTTCTTTTCCCATTTTCCCTCTTCTTACTTTTTTCTATGCCGTCTCCGCCCCTCCTTTTTTTGCCCCTTTCTTGCCTCTTTCTTTTTGTTTTAGCACTTGCCCTCTTCAAAGTCTCCTGCTTTCCTTCCTCTTTTCTTTTCAAGTTTTTTCCCTCTCCCCCCTCCCCTTTTCCTCTTTTTCACTTCCCTCCTTCTTGACACCTGTTTCCCATCCCTTTCTTTCTCCCTTTTCCCTTCCTTTGACCCCCCCTCTCTTTTTTCCCTGTTTTATTACCCTTTCCTCTTTTTTCACGATCTATTTTTTTTCTTTTTTAATCCAGACCTTTTCCCCGCTTCTTTTCCTGCTCTTCAGAGATTTCCCTCTTCTTGTCGTCATTTCTTTCCTTTTTTTTCAGTCATCTTTCATCTTTGTTCTCTGTGAGTTTCCCATTTCTTCTTCCTTTTTCCTTTGTTTTCTACTTTTTTTCCCCTACCTGTAGACCCCCTCCTTCCCTTCCCTTTTCCCCCTTCCTTCTTCTTTTTCTTTTTCCCCCCCCCCTTTCCCTTCCACTTATTTTTTTTTTATTTTCCTTCCCCCGCTAAAACTCTTTTCCTTGAGACTACCTTTTTTTCTCTCTCCCTCCCCGTTTTCCTTCCCTCCCCCCCCCCCTCTTCCTTTTTCCTTTTTGCTTCTTCCGCCTCCCCTTCCCCCCCCTCCCCTCCTCCCCTCTTTCGCCCCTCCCGACCCTCGACCCTCTCTTTCTCCCTCCCCCATGTCCCCCTCCCCCTTAGTTTCCCCCTTTTTTCTCTACTTCCCCCCTGACCTCCCTTCAGTCCCCCTCCCTTTTCCTTTTCTTCCTTTCCCCCTTCCTCCCCCATCCGCTCCTTTTTCCCCTTTCCCCTTTTACTTCCTTCCTCCTCGTCTTTTCCCTTTTTCTCCCTCTAGTTTTTCCTAGTCCCCATCCCCCCCCCCCCTCCCCTTCTCGTTTCCCCCCTTTCCCTCCTTCCCCCTTCCTCTCCTCCCCCCTTTTCTTTTTTTTCTCTACCCGTTCCCCCCCCCCCCCAGTTACCCCTCCTCCCCTTTTTCCTCTCCTTCTTCTTTTTCCCCCCCTTCTTCTGTTCCCTTTTTGGGTTTCCTTTCCTTCTACCTTTTTCCGCCCTTTTTTGATCTGCTCCTTCCCATTTTCCCCTTCCCCCCCTCCCTTAGCCCCCCCCTCCCCTTGTTTTCCCCCCTTTCGTCCTATTTCCTCCTTCTTTTTCCCCCCCTTCCTTCCCTGTCAGTTTCCCCCCCTCTTGTCCCCCCCCTCCCCCTTTCCCCCTTGAGGCTCCCCCATCCTTTTATGACTCGCCTTTGGAGCTTTCTTTTCGAGAGTCACTCCCTCCTTGTCACTTCCCTTTTATGTGTTCGTCCCTCCTCCCTGCTCTTTCCCCCCCCCTTTAACCTCCCTCTTTCCTCACCTTGCTCCCTCTCTTTCCTTCTCCTGCCCCCCCCCCTTCCTTTTCCCCTTCCTTTTCTTCTTTCTTCCCTCCCCTTTTTTCCCTTCTTCTTTCTTTTCTTTTTTTCCCCCTCTGTGTTTCCCTTCTTTTTTTTTTTCTTTCTTCCCCCTTATTCCTCCCCTTCTCCCCTTTTACCCTTTTTTTTTCCTTCCCTCTTTTTTTCTTTCCCTCTCACTCTTTTTCTTTTCTTCCCCTCCAACCTCCCTTCCTTTGCCCCTCCTTCCCCTTTTTTTTTTCCTCCCTCCCTCCCTTCTTTTTCCCCTCCTTTCCCCTCCTTTCCTTTTTCTTCCTTATTTCCCCCTTCCCTTCCTTCCTCCCCCCCTTTTCCCTTCCCCTCCTTCATTTTCTTTTCCTTTCCTCCCTTCCCTTTTTCCCCCTCCCCCCCCTCTTTTTCCTCTTTTTTTTCCTTTCCCCCCTCCTTTTTCCTTCCTCCCTCCTTTCCCCTCTTTCTCTTCCTCTCCCTTCCCCTTCTTTCCCTTCCTCCCCCCTTTTTTCCCCCCCCTCCCCTCTCTTTCCCCCTTTCCCCCCTTTCTTTTTCCCTTTTTTCCTTTTTTCCCCTCCTTCCTTTTTCTTTTCCTCCCCTCCCTTTTCCTTTCTTCCTTCCTTTTCCTTTTCCCCCCCCCCTTTCTCTCTTTTTTTTTTTCCCCTTCCTTCTTCCTCTTTTTTCTTTCCCTCTCCCTTTTTTTCCTTTTTTTTCTTCCCCCCCTTCCCCCTTCCCCTTTTTCCCCCTTCCTCTCTTTTCTCCCCCTTCCCTCTTTTTCCTTTTTTCCCTTCCCTTTTTTCTTTTTCTTCCCCCCCCCTCCCCCTCCTTTTCCTTTTTCCTTTTCCTCCCCCCCCCCCCCCCCCCCCTCCCTTTTCTTCCTCCCCTTTTTCTCCTTTTTCTTCTTCTCCTCTTTTTTCTCCTCCTTTTTCCCCCCCTTTCCCCCCCCTTTTCCCCCCTCTTTTCTTTTCCCTCCCCCCTTTTTTTTTCCTTTTCCCTCTTCCCTTTTCCCCTCTTTTTTTTTCCCCCCTTCCCCCCCCCCCTTTTTTTCCTTCTCCTTCCCCCTTTTCCCCTCTTTCCCCCCCCCCCCCTTTTTTTCTTCCTTTTCCCCCCTTCCCTCCCCCCTTCTTTCCCTCCCCTTTCCCTCCTTCCCCTCCTTCTTCCCTTTTTCTTCCCCCCCCCCCCCCCCCCCCCCCTTTTCCCCCTTTTCTTTTCCTCTTTTTCCCCCTTTTTTCCCCTTCCCCCCCTTTTCCTTCCTCCCCCCTTTCCCCCCTCCTCCTTCCTTTTCCCTCCCTCCCCCCCTTTTTCCCCCCCCCTTTTTTCCCCTTTCTCCCCCTCTCCTTTTTTCCTCTCTTCCCTTCTTTTTCCCCCCCCCTTCCCCTTTTCCCCCCTCCCTTCTCTTTTCCCCTTTTTCCCCCCCCTTCCCCCCCTTTTTTTTT
>JADBJO010004575.1:0-20000 GCA_016801955.1 Conus betulinus
GAACGATTAGCACCCCCCCCCCCCCCCACACACCACCACACACAGACACAGATGCGCGCGCGCATGCTCACACTCGCATTTAAACTGCACAAACACTCACGATAGATAAGTAGGTAATACAATAGATATATAGCCGACAGTGCCACAGACGGTAAATGTGATGTTTGTAAATTTCACACAAATGCAGTACATCTCTCGATTACAGAGGAATAGACAAAACATCACTCGTATGGCTAAAAAGGCTATAGAACCTAACATGAACTACAAATGTAGTGAGCGAGCCCTTTTTCCAGAAACCAAGGCGGTAAAAGAAGTCGCGAACAAACCAGTCCCTGCTTGAAATCTAGTACTTTTTCATTCGTTGGAATACATACGAAGTGGAGATAGTCCAAGAATGAACTTTGGCGACGCGACTGTAGAATTTCTGCTAGTATGTAAGTGTTTAATTGAGACTTTAAAGCGTATTCGCGACAGTTTTGAGTGCATTGCAGTCCGATGACGAACGTTTTACCAATACCTGGCGCACCGTCTGTGCATTTAGCTAATTCATTGAGAAAGCATCGGCACAATACTTACTGTGGATTCGCAATGCGACGGATACAGTTAAAATTTGTCCGGCACTGGCTGTGCCGTAAACTCCCACCGTTGCTCTTCCGGTGCCCCGCCTCATTTACATCTTTTTTGTTTTAGTCCAGTCACAGCCCCAGTACCGACGCTTACCAAAAACAACCATTATTAAGTCGTTTTGAGAAGCTCACCATGGGAGGACTGCACTGCTGTCGGGTCATTTAAGTACGTGGCGCGAACAGTGTTCAGAGTTGCTTCTTCTGCTCCATCATACGCAGGACACCACCTACTATAAGCACCCCACGGACAACAATTACGATTTTTCATGTTTGTAATTGGTAAGTTTGGCAGTAACCATGTAGGACGCGACAGCCACCCCCCACCCCCCCTACTTCCCCCCTCGTCGGAAACAGCGAAACACTTCCGCCAACCACAGGCCCCAGACTTTCCAACCAAGATTGACAAATTTCTCTAGTTACTGTCTTTAATGAACATGAAACTTGCTCTCGCTATGGCTTGATATTTGAACACTTTGGTATGACTTTATTTTGTTGTGTAAAGAGTTTTAATATTTGAAGAGGTTTTCACAGCCCAGAGACTGTGCCCTGCAAATGGACAGAATACAGTCACGCCTCCTTATAGAAGAACGTCCACAATGTCCACATTGTTGGTTCTTATATCCTAGGTTTCTTGTATGCGTTGTGTATCTTATAAGCAATAGTTGATACCAAAAAAAATTGCAATCGAGTTTTTTTATATCCGATGTTTTTTTTCTTTTCCTTGGAATCAAAAAATTAATGAAAGAGTTTGTTGACCTATTTAAAACTAAAAGAACAGATCTTTTAGAAACTGTGTATAATGAAGGCTTATTTAATGAGATATAACATCTTTCGTGAACCGCTTTTATGTCAGTGTTTCACATCTGCCTGGTTTTAAAAGGTAATTGAGCAAAAGGCCTTGCTTGTTTCATTCAAAGGCCAAGCAGATATTTCTAACCTATATAATTATAAAAAAAGCTTTTTTTTCGTGTGTGTGTGTGTGTGTTGTGTGTGAACACTCTCCATCGCCGCGGCAATGTCAACGCGATCGCCACGGACTCGCGGTTGACTCGCGAATCTTGATGGAGCGGGCACACCCCTTTCTTGCGAACGCCCCGAAATGTTCATCGATCGCTACGTCCCGCGTTTGTGGACAGATCGTCATGAAATTATACATCAGGCATGTGCCTGTAGTACACCTAACGTCTTCTACTCTTCAAGTTCGGGTCCACTACGTACCGAGTCACAGAGAGCCTCCAAGTTCAAACGAAAGTAGCTAAATAAAAGCCGTGTTTCTTGAATCGATGTGCGTGAAACTTGGTAAGTAGGTATAACTAACAGGCTTTACATATGAAGCATGAGTAAACGTCCTAGGTTCAAAGTCACAAGTCACAGTCGCCGAATGTGTGTCGGCTCTGGCAGATAGCTCTTCAATCATGACACTCTGCCACTATGATCTTCCCGCAAACGCGTCTCTATTGGCATCAAAGCCGGAGGGGCCAGATAGTTGAGAGCGACAGAACGAAAATTGTGCATTTTGCACATTTACAGCAATGATGTTATCCGTCGTGTGATAAGTTTCTCACGTTTCCACGTCCCGTTTTGCCTGATTTATGCAACTAATAGTCATTACTCTGCTTCACTCGAATTAGTAACTACTTAATCTGCGTTCAATCGCAGCATGCTATCTGGCAGCAACAATAATTACGACAATAACTCCACCTAACGCTACAAGAGGATGTCTTTTTTCCTGTCAAATATCACTTAACCCCGCTTAACTAACCTAACTTCGGTTGAAATCGCACGTGATCGATTGTTTCAAGCTAAAGCAGCCATCAGGAAAGCGGATGCAATTTCAGCTCAACCAGGGTTAGCTGACCTAGTTTAGTGACACTTAACTGTCTCAAGAAAAGTTATCTCAGAACTCAGAACTTTATTTTACGAGGATAAAGATTTTAGGCAAAGCCTATTCTTACAATCATGAAAGCTAAGCCACTAAACTTTTAAAGCTAAGGCTCTAAGCTGCATGTGACCACACAACAACATAGAGTAAGTCTTAGCAATGCTATGCTGACACTTCTTTCTTTAAGAGTACTGCAGTTCTTCTTGGAACATATTTCAGCATGGACCAAGTTTGGCTTCAGCTCTCGAGAATTTTAAGGGCAATACTGTCATACATAGCATGCGCGCTGTAGTGATATTCATCTGCAACGCAAAATTTAGCGTAACCTCTTCAGTGTTGAAGCCAGTCTTAGTCCAATACTTTAATCATGGGCCTTGAGTGGCTTCAGAACTTACAGAAGTAACTAAGTAAGATAAAATTTTCTTAGAAGAGAAAAAAAAAACCCCTTTCCTTACAGTTTTCCCGACCGACCTTCTTTTTCGGTGAGAGGGGCGTAGTGGGGGGTGGCATTTGAAAACAAACAACAAATAAAAAAAACCTTGGCCATGTAACCGTAACCAAAGGGTTATTTTAAAAATGTTTTGGCATTATGTGTCCTGCAGAAAACAACTTAACGGTAGGTCAAGAAACCAGGTCAGAAGGTCTCCATCAACAGCACGATGTTTCGCTTCCCCATATCTAACTTTTAATATGTATTTTGGCGTTATGTATTGGTATGTCTCGATAGGATCCCGAGACTGTTTTGCATGGGCTGATGTCTGCGGCAGAAGAACCAAATCCTAACCCTAAACCTAGTCCTTACCCTAATTCTAACCCTAGCCTAATACTAACCCTAATTCTAACCCTACCCTACCCTACCCCCCCCCCCCCCCCAAAAAAAAAAAAAAAAAAAAAAAAACCCAACAACAACAAAACACCTAACACTGTATCACTAACCCTAACTTAATAAGTTAATCCTAACCCTAAACCTAATCCTAATCCTAACTGGAAAAAATAGGCCTGACACTTCATTACTAACGAGACGGGGATCTGTCGAGCCACCTTCCCTTATGTATCTGCAGGAAACACTTACCGCACAGGTCAAGAAATATCTCAGAGGTCTCCATCAACAGCACGATGTTTCGCTTCCCTACATCTAACTTGGTGTAGATTCACGCCTCCAGTTCCAGCTCTCTCTTCGAAGATTTCTTTCTCTTTCAATATTTTGGACAGTGTCGGTCTTGGGATCTTCAGCTCCTGACTCAAAAGTTTTCAACTTTTTCGTCTGATTCTCCTCGCAGAAATGAATAATTTCCAGTTTTCTTCTCAGCGAAAATGATGTTCGTTTCTTTGAGGCAGCCATTTGAGATGTGTACATGCCAAAGCCCAATTGCCAAATGTCTACCAAAGGTGATCAGCGCAAAACTGACGAACTTGAACTTGCTGTAAAGGCCACGGCAAATAAGTCAGTTTGTATCGAACTAAGTTCCTGTACGGTTTCACGGTGGCACTAAGGTGGAAGTTTTCAACCAGTCGGTGGAGTCGAAACGTCTCCCGCCAAATTTTGTTTCTTATATCCGGTATACGACAGCACAAAGTGGCCCTCAAAATGTGTTTCTTATAAGCGATGTTTCTTATAACCGATGTTTCTTATATCCGATGTTTAGTAATAGGCAAAGAAGGATTTTTTTTCACGCAAAACTTTTCGTTTCTTATAAGCGATGTTTTCTTATAAAGGGGAGTTCTTATAACGGAGTATATTGTATAATGATTGTTTTATTAAAATTATGATAATCTAATGATGAGGTGTGACGGGTCTTCGACGTTCCCCCTCGTTATTAAAATGTGATTATCATATGCAGGTGGAGGTACGGGTATGGACAGAAGCATTCATGTCTTCTCAACCAATTGCGCTCTCCGCATAGGCACACGAACTCTGTCTCTCACATCGGGCCCGCACAAAAGTGACGGGAAATCAATAACATTTCATAGAAAATAATCAAATCTTACCAAACTTGACTCCGAGCCCCCACCCGTCACTACACAACACATTTATCTGTATCATACAAAAATATGAACATCGTACAGATAATCTTATAAACGCATCCCTTTTCTTTCAGTTACCCTTCGTTGACCAGGAAAGACAACATTTCAGTATTCTGGTTGCACACATATAACTTAAGAAGAAATGAAAGTTCAGAACTTGCCAGTGTTCCTTGGTTGATCAGCCAATCAGTCAGTTCTCTTATCACTCAGTGTGACTACGATCGCTGAAGCTGCCATTCTGTTGTGCCCTCCCGACTGCCCAAATTCCAGTTTCGGCAACACTGGAAACGTAGCTCGAGTTACACTCTCAGACCGTGTCTCTCGGACTCCACGGAACTTTGCCCTCTCCACGGAAAGGGCTCCTGTTGGCCTCTCCCACAGGTCTCTCTCTTGCTGCAAACTCCCCACCGTTGTCTGGCAGCTCCCAACTTAGGCCCCACAGGCTGACACGTCTTGCTGTCTACCGTCCCCACACAGGAGACAATATTCTAACTTTGTCGGCTCCGAGGCTACAACAACCTCCACTGTCTTACGTCCTCACACAGGAGACAGTTCTGTACCGTCGTCGGCTTCGAGGCGACAGCAAACCTCTGCTTCTCGCTGTATTTTCTTGAGCCCTCAGCAAGATGGGATGAGTTCACTTTCCCTCAGTGAGTCACACATTTCCTGGTTTTCCGATTCATCTTATATTCATTCTCAACCAAAGAGAACCCGAGCTAAACTGTTCCAACCAATAGAATCACTGGCATACACACTACACAATTTACACCAATAGATCTCCGAGTTATTTTGATTCCACCAGTGGAATCACTAGTGCATCCCTACCCATGAACACCAAGAGTTGGGGTACCATGTGATTAATGGATAACATCCAGTTTTACTCATGTTTGATTCCTCGAAGCTACCCATTGTACTGACAGCCCGGACTTCTCCACAAGCCAGGAATGATGCTTAAAGCGTTTCCTACACTCTATAGACAACAAGGTGCAAAGCACTCAATAGGCCGAAGCTTTCCCGAACGTGTTTGTGACTCGGGACAAGAACGGCTGAGTGGTCACTGTGCCCTGCTAGCAGGCCGACGGTCACCGAACCGTGACGGTCGCCTGCCACGATTGCCACCTTTCAGGCCCACTGGAGAACCCAGTGGACGGCCAGAGGTGGAGGTGGATGCCTTTCCCACCCAGGACTGGCAGGTCGACATGTACTTATTACTACCCTCCTGGACTTTCGAATCACTTCCCAGTAACTCTCCCTCCTTCAGTGTACGACTCGGGGAATTCCCCTCTGGTAATGCCTGAGTTCGCACACTTGAAGAACTCAAGGAAACTGATCTCAACATCGGCAAAATTACCCATAATTTGCCTACAAGGCGGGAGAACATTCGGCCGACTCGTGACATACGGACAATTTGTATAACGTCCATCCAACCAACGTAGGCTATGGGCGCTTTTAAATTTTTGATAAACCAATGTCTAAAATATTCACAGGACACACACACACACACACACACACACACACACACACACACACACACACACACACACACACACGCGCGCGCGCGCGCGCGCGTGCGCGCACGCATGCACGCGCACACACACGCATGCACACCCACACGCACACACACACAAACACACCGTTCTGTGGTCGTGAGGCATAAACATATGTAAGCACACGCACGCCCGCATGCACACGCACTCATGCACGCACACACATAGAAACACACACACACAGTGTCACCCACATAACCACAAACAGTGTATAACACGGTGAACAGCTCATTGGTACAAAAGCGAATGTGTGGAGTAACAGGCAGCAATTTAGCAATATTTCAGGTTGTATTTTGTAACTTGCGTTTAAACAAATAAGCTTGAAATGCAGACTTGGAAGTCATGACGAAAGGGCATGACGTAGTTGGAAAGGTAGTGAGTCATTGAGTATCGACGCACTAAATGAGAATGCCCTAGAACCGTGCTGCTCATTTCCAGCAGGGATTTCGAAATATTCGGTTATCAGAGGAAGAACGGAGTAAGTAAACGGGTAGCAATATACATTTTCAAGAAGTCAGAGAGACGGGCAAGACAATCCATAGACAATCTGGGCAGTAAATGAAGAACTTTGTTCAAAGATTATATCTCTGTTACAGGTAACCCCAAATGCGGAGAGAGTTGTATGTTACTACACCAACTGGGCCCAGTATCGACCAGATCCTATGAAGTTTTTTCCTAGACATGTCAACGTGTCCTACTGCACCCACCTCATCTTTGCTTTTGCTACCCTGGAGGACAACACATTGGCCGCTTTTGAATGGAATGACGAAGACAACGATTGGAGGAAAGGAATGTAAGCCCAAGTTTTTCTTTCTTTTTTTTTTTTTTTTTTTAGGAGAAGAAAACATGCCTATCAACTGCCAGGAAAATGTCAGGGAATGAAATAAGAAGAAAGATGACTGTTTTACCTTGTTGGGTTGGGCATGTGCTGTGAATGCTTAAGTTCAAGTCGCAAAGCTGATTTTTAGTCTTTGAGTTTCTGTAAATTGTCTTTTGAAGAAATCAGTTTCTTTGGGCAAAACAAACTTGTTAACAGCTCTTTGTCATAGATACCGGCACATTTTTATGGTCGGAAACATTTTCAAAATAATGTATACATTGCAGCTAATACAAAAAGAAACTGGAGTTTTTCTCACAAAATTTTGTGAAAAAAGCTTTTTAAATGAAAAATCATGAAGAGATTCAGGATGGGACTGAGTAAAATGACGATTAGATACGGCTCATTCCCTTAGAAACATGTTTCAAAAGTCAGTCGACCCATTTTCGGTTTTTCTTTTTGTATGAGGCTTGCATATGTATATGTGTATGTGTGTGTGTGTGTGTGTGTGTGTGTGTGTGTGTGTGTGTGTGCGTGAGTGCGTGCGTGCGTGCGTGCGTGCGTGCGTGTGTGTGTGTGTGTGTGTGTGTGTGTGTGTTCTAATATTAGCATTTTCATGGCAGAGTGCCGCCATGTCAAACACTGCACAACAAGGAGTACCGTTAAGCCCTTAGCACTCATTTCCGGCATGAAAATGCCAGTGAATGCAGTAAATCTGCAATCAACGTTTTGAGCAGTATCTTTTTTATATTGCAGCGCTGACATTTTGTTGAAAATTATTATGGTGTTAAATGATAGTTTATACATCGATGGAAGATACATTAGATTATATTTCATGATATTTAAGTAAACATACTGACAATTTTTCGTTCTTTTTCCTTTCAGATCAATTAGTGCGATTTGTAACTAGCAGAGATGGATATGTGAATACACAAATGTAACACATATATATCGCTTTCTGGATCTCCAAGAGGGTTAGTTGTCATCCAATTCTTCATTTTGCGGGCAATAGAGGGAGCCGGTCAGTGACTTTGTTACTGATTGATGATGGACGGTTTAGTACGTTATGAAATGTTTTGCCCAGCCTTCCAAGATCTTTTTTTTTTATCAGTGATCAGTGTGTTCCCTCATGGTGATGTCATCCATGAATTTCTTGGAAAGCATCATAAAAGTTTTCATATCATGCCCGTCAGCACATCCTTAATCTCGTCAGCGTTGTTGCTCAATCATATGTCTAGCATCTTTCGTACTTCTCTTTAACTGTTCTGCGTAAGTAGTTAAATGTGTCTTTTTCGGAGGTGGACTCGGTGTCATTAGGCAAGCTTTGTGCAGAATATGTCACTCATCCAATACTTGCTGGATGTCATCGCCGTTTCATCAAACCAGTGCTTGTGTTTATTGGCTGCTGACCCCAGGATCTCTGTAGCAGTGTTATCAGCCAGTACTCTGAAAGTGAACCAGATGGCTTCCACATTCTAATTGTCTAGAAGAGCGAATTCTTCCAGAAAGTCTTTAAACGACTGCTTGGCTCTGTTTTTTTCAGCTTGGTGTCATAAAGCCGTTTTGGAGCATTCTTGCCTTGCGGACGTCTCTCGGGTAGGATCTGGATATTAAGCTTGCTGATTATGAGACGGTGGTCAGACCAGCACTCAGCACCGCACATGGATTTGGTGACTCTTACATCCTGTCTGACCCTATTCCTGACAAGGGTGTAGTCGATGAGATACGAATGCTCGGAGAGGGGATGCATCCATGATATCTTATAATGGGTAGGGAGGTGGAAGACTGTGTTAGTGATCAACAGTTCATGCTCAGCACAGGACTGGAGTAGCAGGAGACCGTTGCTGTCGCAGTGACCTTCCCAGGAGTCGCTGTTATTATCGAACTTAGCGTCAAATCACCAAGAATGGTGAGTTTTGCCTGCTTTCAGAACAGCAGCAATGACAGAGCGAAGATTCTCGCGTTATCTGGGTTGGTCATGGTCGGCGCATTGGCGCTGATAATTGACGGGTGCTTCTTTCCAAATGAAATGGGGAGTTTAATGGTAATCAGCCTGTCATTCACTTCTTTGAAGGTCCAACTAACTTGCCTAAAAGAGCTGACTTCATTACAAAGCTGACACCAGTTTCTCGCCGCTCTTCACTTTCGCTCTAAAAAAAAGGTATAGTCAGAGCCTCTTTCACAATATCACTCTGTCCCACAAGCTGGGTCTCACTCGATGCTGCGAAGTCGATGTTATACCAGGCGAGTTCTTTTCCAATTTGAACTGTTGTCCTCTGAGGCCTTTTTGCATCGTCTCTGTCCTGGAGGGTGTTAACATTCTATGTGCTAGGGGTGAGAGGAACAATCCTCTTTTTCCTCTTTGCGTTTCGACCGCTGTAGAAGGGTACCCTTTAGCTGCGGTAGGTTGGCTAGGGGGAGGATGGAGTAGGCATCTTTTATAATCCCTTTCTCATGCGACGGTAGTGAGCAATGCTATCCAGAAAGGGGCTGTCCAGTGACTCAGGTGGCTGCCCAACCCAGCATCTGCTCCGGTTCAGTGGAGAACGCCCATACAGCCTGAGCTACCTATGTGGCTTGGTCGCTTGCCCATCGCCACAGGACTTGGGGGATGAGATGAACAAGGATGGATGATGATGATGATAAAAGTGACTTGTGCAGTGATTTTGTGTTTAAAGTGAGGAGGTTGGCAATTCATTAAACTTTCTCTCTCTCTCTCTCTCTCGTCCAAAACCCTCTAGCGTCTAGCAGCAAAAGACGGTCAAGACGGCTGGAGATGGAGCCGGATGCAGTGGATGACTGTGATGTCTTTCGTTTCTCATCATGCGCTATGCACTCCACAGTGAATTGCTGGAGCTGTCTTTCCGCCCGTTGAATCGGTGTTTTTTTTTTTTTTTTTTTTTTTTTTTTTTTTTTTTTTTTTGTAATTTCCTCCGCACAGTCCGCCGAGTCCAGTTTTCACATACTTAGGTAGACAAGCCTTACCTCACCTGGTTCTGTCAGCCTGCCAAAGATATCACCCGGGAGGTGGCCGCTGTCACATGCTGACAGCAAATGAAAAAAAGAAAGTAGGCTGTAATCGGAATAATGCATCAAACAAGAAAAGACCTCAAATATGTGACCCCTGAACATGACACAGGCTGATGACGGACATCTATAAAACATGTGTACGAAAAAGCGACCTGTTGGACAAGAAAGGGAGAACGGAAACAATAAGAGCTAAGCGTCTTCCGGACACTCGTTGCGAACACGGTTCAAACACCACTACCACTGCCACCATCACTGCTTCCACCTTGCCTCTAACCATCCCTGTATAGGCATAATTGATATTTTTAAGGGGCTATTTTTGTTCTGCGTGCGGGGTGGGTAAGTCAAGCATAACTGGTCAGGCATTATGTGCCTTTTACCTCAGTATGCAAATGAAATTTACTGTATTTGTTCATTCTCTATTATAAACGCGTTTTTTTGACCGATATGGCAGAGATGTTTATCCTATGGGCCTTGTCACGTCTGACAGTATCAGGCTGGGAAACAAAGAAGGTATAAATGACAGCTGTGCCATAGACACGATGAACTAAAGTAGGTCCTCTTTTTCTGGTTCATCACTGTTCTTTTTCAGATACACTATATTAGAACTCTGAGCTCTAGGGAACTTGGCAAAAGGTATTGCACAAAATTGTGGCACAGGGGAAAGATGGGAAAAGAGACGACGAATAACAAAGATGTCATCATTGCCAACCCCCCCCCCCCCCCCCCCACCACCACCACCACCAGCCCCTCCCCCCTCCACGCGCGCGCACACACACACAACACACACACACACACACACACACACACACACACACACACAAGTATGCATGCACGTGCGCGCGCACTCACACACACATATATACAGTCTACCCCCTATCTCCCCCCCCCCCCCAAAAAAAAAAAAGGACAACAGAGAAAGAAAGGAAAAAGAAAGGAAATGGACCGAAAAAAATATATTTGCGTGAGACTTGAATAGCCAACTAACCCATGAACAAGAAGCAAACATACAAAAAAAAAAAAAAAAAAAAAAAAAAAAAGGCAGGAAAGTGAAATAGGTTCTACCGAAGGCATACTAGGCTAGTACACCTATGCATAAATGGTAAATGAATTGCCGTCCCAGGACACTTCGTGCTCAGTTGGATACACATTTTTCTGTTTTGAGTGGTTTTCCAGTTTGACTTTTCAGATACCTCCAAGTGTATTCATTGTGAACATGCTCATCGCTATCAGCGTGTCACTTTCCACCTTTCGTTATCGCCCTCTATGTTTGAATTTCACAAACGGTTTTATTTAAGACTGATTTGATTAAAAGACTACGACAAATCCAATGTATAACTGCTGTATAAGGGTTGGCGTCTTTGTTTCATTCTGATATACCAGTGGTATGAAAATGGTTCATCGTGGTGTTCTTCAGCATTGAGACACCTTTAGACGACTGGACTGGAAACAATAAGCACTGAATAGTTCAACGTTTTATTTCTTTCTTCAGGGAAGTTTGAAGCTTTACCCTGTCCTCAGGAATTCAAGAGGTGCCCTTGGTCAAATTGTTGGAGGATTTGCCTGCGGAGCTCATGGTCGTTAGTTCAAACCATACGCGAGGTTCGATTTTTATGGCTTGAAAACCTGTCTCCACCCAGCAGGAAGTGGGTACCAGATCAAGTTCAGAGAAAGTTAAGGGCGCCAGATGGAAGGGACTGGCTCCGTATTCCATTATTCCTTGCCCTAGAAACGCTGAAACCTTTGGCAGTTTACTGCCTATACAGTCGATAGGCTATGGGAACTTTAATGGAAATTTTTTTTAACCAGGTATTCAAGATTCACTGACCTGAAGACCCTAAGGAGCGACCTGAAGATCCTGTTGGCCGTGGGTGGATGGAACTTTGGAACAGAGAGGTTCACGGCAATGGTCAAGACTGAAAAACCCGCGAGAAATTTATCAATCACAGCATCAAGTTCCTGAAAGACAGGAATTTCGATGGCCTGGACCTGGACTGGGTGTATCCTGGTTCCAGGGGAAGTCCTCCTGAGGATAAACAGAAATTCACACTTCTTGTCAAGGTAAGCAGCGTACATTATTATGTCACACCTGCCTACACCACATTGCTAATGGATGAAAACTGTGAAAAGTCAGGAATGCAGCAGCTGCAGTGGTGAAGTGGTTAGCGTCCTGGACCCCCGGCAGCGAAGTCGTGGGTTCGATGCACATCAGAATCATGAGTGATTTTTCTGCCCCCGACCGGCTCCTACCCAGAGTTGAGTTTGCTACGGGCTCAATTGTGAAGACTGAGACCACATAGTCGAGTTTCATCCACTAAATGGATGTGTCTCTGACAGTCTTGCTCAAATTTTCTGACTAACATTGCAGGTGGCAGTATCTTTCGGGCTTGGTTGAAGCTGGGATATATTATGAAAGTAAGCGTAGAGTACAGCTCTGTCATGCAGTCTCACACCGAAATGGAAATCCATAGCATCATCATCATCATCATCCTCATTCTCATCAATCATTCAATCCGCATTGAAAAAGTCTCAGATTATCTGGCCCTTCAGGCCTTGCTATCATGATGACCATAATTTCAGCGTCCTCTCCACATCTGTGGCCTTGGTTTGGTGCCGTCGGTGTCTACGGTATCGGCAAATTCATAGGGTTTGTTGTCGGACGGACGTGGTGGCGTCCTTCGGAGGGGGAGAGCTCATTCACGACGGCTCCGTGACAAAACAATTATTGTTGCGAGTAGGAGGTTTAGTAGGTGGTGTCCTACATATGTTGGATCAGAACAGGCATCACTGAACACCACCAAAGTGACTCGGCAGTGTCGCCTCCTGTGGGTTGCCTCTTGACGACCTGACATTAAATACTCCCTGTGGATTGCTGGAGCTGTGGCAGGCCGGACCAGGTTGTGGTTGTGGACAGGGGGGGGGGGGGGGGGGTCGGAATGAGTGGTGTGGATGCAGTGCAACTGAGGTGGCACAGAAGAAGGGACAACAACGAAACAAGAAAAAAAAGGTCAGGAATGCTGCTTGTTGAACATTTGAACAATAACACGATGAATGAAGCAAGTATCTAGCAAACACCTGTCTGGAAAGTCGTATTTCAGAGTCAGGGTTTGAATCCCATATCCCACTTGGGGAAGGATTTTTACCCACCCCATCACATTCTGGATAGAAGGGGAGAGACCACCACCAATTTCATTCCCGAAATCACCCACTGAAACTTCGAGAAACTTCGGGCAGCAACACCATGCCAGATTGGTCTAGGTACATACTTCCACGCTGTCTGTAAATGCTGTGTGTCTGCTGAGCCTTGAGCCATTCGCCTGACCAAGGGTTACATCACTAGGCTTTGGGCATGACTGCTCTAACTTTGAAAACAAAACTTTTTTGTTATGAATTGATTAAAATTACAAAATTATTTTTCCATGTAGGATTCTAGTGAACAGTCTAAAACTATATTCATACATAAAGACTGCTCACATATAAGCTTACAAATGTAACCCAGTAACACACTTGCATGTCGTCTGTTTTGTAAATACCAAGACACACAAAAATATTTTCTGGACAACGTATTTGGTATCGTTTCCGCACGTCGTCGCTGACAGGAAGCGAACTGAAGACAATGGTAAGTGATCCCCACAGTAAGCATGAAGCCTAGCTGTCTATTGAATATCCTACTAACATAAACTTTATCCATTCCACTCCACATGGAAAGGTGCAGCTTAGAACCACCGGTCTTCTTTCAGCATGTTTTGCTAGCCCAGACTACCCCATTGTCATTTATATTTTGTTTTTTCTTTACAAATGCATTTAAGTTATGCTGTCTCTTTCTGGGCTAGTTCCGGGTATTCCTGTCAGAACTCAGAACTTTTGCGCGCATGCTTCGGAAATTTCTATCGCAATTCATGACTTGCCCTGTATGCCTGGAAGGATAAAATGTATGCTCAGTTTTGTTTGTAAAGCAGTTAAGCTGACTTCTGTTCTCCTTCATCGGCTGGATTCACACTGTCCAGACGTTAAAAAGCAAGAAGGAATTTGCAACTGTTAAAATCGTTATCATTTTCAGGGCCGAAGATTGGAATAAAGTGGTTCTACGGATTATTGTGGTAAAGATCGGAAGTGTTCCTTTAGTTAAAGTGGACACGATCAAACTTTTATATTATTCATTTTGTCTCTTTATGGTGTTAACATCGGTTTTCAGTTAGAAAAAGAGGTGAAAAATCAGTCAGAAATGTATTCCTTGTTAACTTTACGTCCGATTTGTGCACTAAAACGTTCTATATCCTTTTGACAAGGCACTTCTTTTTAACAACACCACGCACATAACTTCAGTAACCACAAGAAGATAGATTGATTCGTATACTCTCATTCATATGTATTTCCCAGAGTGCAGTGGTGCCCCTTTTTAGCGGACGAAAGCGAGTCAGCTACTGGTTCTTCATGGTTCAGGAGTCATAAAATTGTAGTGGTCATTTTTCTTGTTAATTTACTTACACTGTACGCAGCAAAGCCGACCGCGGTGATTATTTCCGCAGATTGAAGTACTGCAACATAAAAACTTCAACAATTTAGAATTTCAGTGAAACATACCAAAACTTTGAAGCTATTGCTGTTTTGTGTAGATGTTAATGTAAATTCAAGCCCCCAGTGTCTTGTGACATTTGGCAGCGCACTCAGTAAGTTAGAATTCAAAATTTACCAGTGCATTAGCTTGCTCCCTTGATGAACTATATATATGCCCATCACCTAGCAGAAATGACATGAAAGAGCACACAGAACAAACAAGGAACACCAAGTAAGCAAGAGTTCCCCTTTTTGTTTCATAATTTTATATCTCGTTGGAAAACTGATTCTGGGACATACTTTTAACACTTCTTTTGCAGGAGCAGTACAGAAAGGACACGTTTTGTTTTCCATCAGTATTCAAGTTTGTTGACTTTTTCATTTTATTTTAAACATTGTCCATAAACATATAACCATGTGTGTGAGACATATTTCTTAATACCATGTTTTTGTTTGGACTTGACTTGTACTCAGGTAAATGATTATGAGTTATTGTTTAACATTTCGTCAGTTTCAGTTACATGTTTATGAAAACATGTTTCTGCGGAATCTAACAGATCCTAGGTTTATAAAAGCGATTTTTTTTTTCTGTTTCATGCAGATTTTCGGTCCATCCTTGAACACATTTAAATGGGACATTACTTCTTTTATTCTATGTTTTTTTTAATATAAAGATTCTCCCAGAAGTATTAAGTTTATAATTTTATCAGATCTGTATAGCGCGTCATTTCCAAACATCATAATATTTTTATGTAAAGACAAGGTCAGTCAGATTGTTCATCTGTGTTTGATCTCCTGCTCGAACTTTTCCAGAACACATTAGCATGAGCACATCTCCAAAACACATGTTCTGTGCTATCCCTTTCGCTTTGGGAGAATGTACATCTGTTATCAGGTCTGACGCCCATACATGCCAATACTACATTCGTGGGGAGGAACCTGTGCTGTAGTCTGATTTGAAACCATTTTAATTTCTTGAATCTTTTGGATCATTATAAAAGGTTTATTCAAATTAATGTCAGTATTAGTTTATTGTTCCAGTTTTGTCAGCATTTTGCTTTCGTCTTCTGCACGAGTACCTTAACATAATCTTGTACCCCTTTTGACTGAATATAGTTAAAAGATCATGTTTTGATATATGTAGCACTTAACAATCATTAGATCTTAAATCATTTTCAAATGATGCATTTGACGTCCAGACAAAAAGTTTTCTTTCTTTAATGATTACCGCATAGCTTTAAAAATGTTCTTATATCATATTTGTTACCGAATCATTATAGGGCAAATAACTGCCATCTTCGTTGCAAGAAGTTCCCGGTATTATTGTTCTTATCATGAATACTTATGTAGCGCCTATCTTCGGCTAGAGACCAAGCTCTAAGCGCCCTACAATCCACACTCGTTTATACAACGGCTGCCAGCCTGGGTAGTGCCGACTGAAGGCTGCCAGCTGGTGCTTCATTCAGTCGTTTCCCGTCTCATCCAGTCAATATCGTTAACTCAGTTTCATTACTTCTTTCATCCTTTCCATTTCTCACGCACGGTGCATGCTATGTGTAACGTGCCATCCATACCAATGACCGAACTGGCCTTTTCTTCCAAAAAGTTGGTGATGGGATTCTTCGTGTGTGTGCAAGCTATTATGCGTGCATTAACACATGGAACCTCGGTAAAGAGTCGGTTTGTAGTCTCAGTCGAAGGACTGTATGGGAAATGGAGTCAGAACCAATGTTAACGCAAAGGAAAAATCCCCCTCTACCAAAACGGCCCGACGGAGATCGAACCCGCAACCTCAGGATCACCAAGATTACGAGTCCGGCGCTCTACAACTGAGCTTTTCCTCCCCCAAAAACGTTATGTATGCATTCTTTTATGTTGAACGAAATATTAGTCATATTAATTCTATCATTAAAAACTGAAGGTTTTACCAAAACTTAACTGTTTTACTAGGTTTATTACAAAACATTTTATGATTGAAATGGGTCATCAAAAAAACAATTTTCATCCCTGAAGCACGTAGACAATATGAACCTACTTGTGCTATGTTTTCTACATTTGTGTGCAACAAGACTGTTATTGATTTCCATTTATGGGTTGTTTTCTGAAATTTTCATATCCATCCTTGCTTTAACGTGCTCACAGAGCTTTTTAAGTCTGGAAATCTAATGCATGATACACTAATCTTTATCGTGCAGTCTTTCTCCCTATACGGTCCCGGTTTTTTTTTTTTTAACTCCATGGCCATACAAAATTCAAACAGATACATGCATCCAAACGTTAGTCAGGTCGATGGTTGAAAGTGTCCTTAGATAAACAATTTTGGGAAAATGAGATATTTTAAACTTGCTATTCCTCTTAGATTTGGGAAATTTCTTTTAGTTCACACCCTGTGTAACTGTACAATGTCCGTAACATTTTCAGTTTTGTTTATCTCTGCACAGTGAGCAAATTCAACACTGCACCGTATTCCCAACATTTTAAAATTCGGGGGATTATAATTCATTTTGAGATACATCACGTGTTTTTAATTGATTTTCTTTCTTGTCCATGTCACTTAAAGTTCACATTTAATCCCGAAATCCTGCCAAGTGTTTCAAAATCATTTACTGTTTCTTCAAAAGTTCTCTTATTGCCATTTTGAAAGGTTTGTGTGTCATCAGAAAATTGTGCAAGTTTGTGTTCTTCATTGTTCACATTATTTCCCCAGATATTTTCTTTTAATCTGATCCCATGTGACAAGATCTCAAGATACAAAAAATAGAGAGTTAAGGTGATAAGCGATTTTCCATCCAAACCAATCTGATGTTCGCCCATTTACAATCACAGTAACTGTAATGTTTTGTAGAAAGTTTCCATCTGGTTACAAATTTCATTTCCACCCCCAAAAGCTCACACAACAATTGACTACAAAGTCCCAGTCAACTATGTCAATTGCTTCTTCACAATTAATGCATAACATTAGTCAGACAAGATTTTCTTTGTTTAAATTGTATATCAAGTAATATACCAGTCTGCAGTGATTCTCTCTCTCCCCCCCCCTCCTCCTAAATCATTGGTCTTTAATGAACTTGGTGTACTAAAATTCTGGCTGCTATGCAGTGTGACCAAGTCTTGTTTAAAACAAAAGAAATAGTGTAATAGGTCTCTAGTTTTTAATGTATTCGTCAGGTCTGTTTTCTTTTGGAATACAAATTATAATTCCTTGTTTTGTATCGATAACTTTCTTTCCAGCCCTTTCTTGTTTCCAGAAAAAAAAGATTTACAAGAATATCAGTCAGTTCCAAAACTTATCATTTTTCACATTTTTCAGTGTTATTGTAGTGTCTTCTAGTGCGATGTTCCCTTCTAGGGTTATTGATACTTCCTGTGCAAGTTTTGGAAGATCATTAATTACTGCATTAATGTTGCAATTGTTGGCTTTCCTTTTTTCGCATAACCACCAATGAAAGCTGTCCACTTCACTTATGGTGTTTTTGGTATTAAGTTATTTCCATATTCATCCAGTTAGTGAATCATTTGCTTGGTACAACCCACAATAATGATTGGTGATGCTTTTGCCTTGTGAAGTCCGTCTGGTCCAGGATTGAAGCATAACGCCTTCCATTTTCTTTTCTCTGATGGCTGTAATTTTTCAATTTTTGATTTAAGATCTGTGACGTCACAAAAACATTTTTGATGTTCTCTTTCCATATCAGTAATGTCTTTTATTGCAGGTTTCCCCCGCCAATTCTTGGTTTCTTTTTAAATGTTGTCTCCTGTTGTTTTCGATTGCGTTTTCATTCAAGAATCACGCAAGACATTCAGGAACAGTTTATGCGATATGTAAAATCTGTTTCCACAGAGTCTGCTCGATCAGATTCTACATTTTCATCGCACGTCACTGCATATTGCTTCATTATAGTTTTGATCACATATCGAATTTTAATTACTGACTCTGTGTCCTTTAATAACGAGCTATTAAAATTTTCAAAAAATAGTCCATTTCTTTTCAGTGATGTTCTTAAATTTCAATAAAACCATTGAATAATATGTTTTATAACTAGGGATTATTCCACAGTCTACAGTATCAGACTCCTGTGTGTTCACTTACTTAGCTACTTTGTTGTCTGGATTGGGATCCTGTCCATGTAAAGGCCTCTTTTCTTACTCTAGGAACATGTCGACAATATTCCACGTATCCATCACGTCATCTACCTTTCTCCAGCTTTTGGATTATTAATGCGTTTTTAATTACCCAATGCTCGAATTGAATTCAAAATTTCATTCTCCTTCAAGTATTAAAGGGGGTTTTCTTGGTTCCAGTATACGTTCCTCAATTTCTTGGTAGCTTTCGGGATTGCCCCTGTTAGGGCCATGCACATTTATAATCAGTAAATTTCTGTTAATGAAGTTCATTGAAACGAACGAATAATTGCTGGTTAGCTCTTTATACAGTTTCGTTTAAAGTTGCCATTAAATAGGATTGCAACACCTCTTTAGTTTGTATTGTGAGAAGCAAAATTACATTGGTAACCCTATTTCGCCCCAATAACATCGATCCATATCAGGTGTTAAATGTGTCTTAAAGTAAAAAAAAAAATCATGCTTTTGCCTTAAGAACTGGAACGTTTCGCTTTTTCCTTTTGTTTTCAAGCCCTTAACAGTCAACTGTACAAAACGAAATGTTTTCTGTCTCGCGCTAAAAAGAAAAAAAAAATTGATATGCGACATGCATGTGCGCACAGTTGCGGCCTACTAACATTCTCTGATTTGATATAAAACGTTCCATGGCAGTATAGGTAAGCGCATAGGTACGTTAACAATCCACAATGCAACAGAAATAGACGAACGAAAAAAAACAAACAAACAAATAATTTCCAACACAGTGGCTGAAACAGAAACAAAACATTTGCGTAGCTCGTACGACTCTAGCCTGATAAGTAACTCGAGGCTCGTTTTTTTCCCAGTGTTTGTTACGTTCGATTGGCGCCTAGTATTTCAATACTTATTTTCTGAGAAAAAAATTTTGGCGAGGTAAAAACTTGATCATGTCCGAAAGTAATGACTGACTTACTGTTTTGATACTTAAGTCTCACCAAAGCAAAATGGTCAAGATTATCTTGTTTAGGGTGAACAGGCCTTGCACAGAAAGATCGGCCATGTACTTTCTAAGATATTCCATAAAGAAGAAAAAACCGTTATGGACCGTTATAGCCGTTAGTACGGTTACTTATCAGTCCGTACATTCGCCCCTGGCGAAAACCAAGTATTTGTTCCCTTCATCTTTGGCGAAGTTTGTTCATCATTACTGTTAGGGTCAATTGTCCGACACGTGTCGCGTTTGTTTTTGTTTTTCTTTTTCTTTTTAATTTCTGCACTTAACACGAAACATGAAACGCAATTCTGCTTTCCAGGAACGGTAAGCTCATTGTCAAACGTATCCGTTCTGTTCCTGATAGCGGAGATCGTGTCTCGCAAGTCGTTAGCATTAAGATGAAAACAATTTTTTTTTAGCATTTTAGATTGCGTGAGCCGCCCAT
>JADBJO010004575.1:22500-27500 GCA_016801955.1 Conus betulinus
TGAACACATGCCAAGTAAAATGCAGATTGAATCGCTCGGGATTCCTGCTTTGTGCAATGCAAATGTACTGTTAGGTAAATCTATGCATTAGCGAGGTGACATAACAGTGAATTGCCCGCATATGTGTGTATGCGCGTGCGCGTTTTATTTTCTACGCAAAGTACGCTATTACTGTGCAACGTAGACTGGCAGAAAGCTTTTTTTTTTTTGCAGTCAGTCAGTCATTTTTGTTTTTAATGTTCGGAATATGATAAGCATCGGTGAACAATGTTGCAGGAACTGAGCCAGGCATACGCGAAGGACGCTGAAGGGGACAAAGTCCGTCTTCTCCTAACTGCCGCAGTTGCTGCAGGAAAGGACAAAATTGATCGGGCTTATGAGATCAGTGAGATTCAAGAGTAAGTCGGACTGTTCCGGAGGTATGTGTCAAACTGATAAATTGATTCCTAAGATGAATATTCTGTTTTATAAGAATTCAACCTCAAAACTTGAAACCATTGTGAAAACATGTGAACAGATAATGATGTTAGATCTTGGATCTTGTCTAAATCATTACTGCAATGATATCTTAAATCATCGTGAGAGCTGTAAGGTCGGGGATTAACCTCTTCACACATCATACGAAAGACTTGAACCCAACCTTCATTAATTCTATCGATTTTTCAGGCAGAGCAATTACACAATAAGCAGTGACGGTAGTTGTGTTAAGTGAGTCAGTAGTCATGGACAGAGACTAAACTCAATAACATTTGGAAGCGTTGGGAGAAGTAACGCATAATAAAATTATACAATTCTGTGTCTCGATTTCGCATTTTCTTCATTGCTATGTGCCTCCGAGTACGGTAGACAGTTTTATTTCATCCAGTCCGGTTTCGTTTCATAATAACTTCAAAGAGCAAAACACTCAGGCTGATTTGTTGGGCAGCGTGAATGGTTTCGGAAACCGTCTGCCGTTGCATTCTCACGATACAAGATCACGATTAGCAAGCCCAGAGGGTCAGTCTAAATTTAAGACAATCGCCACTCTTTATAAGAGCAGAGTAGGCGTGTCAGTGGTCCCTCCAGCCCCAACCCCCTTCCACCCAAGTCACAAAAAAACAAGGTCTGCTAACGAACCTCATAGACGCTAGAGAGCATAAACACTAAAACGACTTATTATTCGCACCTTACTGCATATAGCGTTTTGTTAGCACTTGCAACTAAATCCACAGAGGGTACAAAAATGAACCCAAACGCGTACATATATTCTCGATTTCAAGAACAGAATCGAGAGTGCACGGTATCGTTTCATTTCTACATGGACTGGGTAAAAAGGATCCGCTGAAACTGAATATGGCGAATCGGCATCTTGAGGATCGGCCTTGGTAAGACTTGAAACCAAATGGGAGTAGTATTGGTTTCAAAGTCTAAATGTTATAGACTGAATAAATGAGGTTTGTGTTTGAAGCCTACATATTCAGTAATGGCACAAGTAAAGCCCATGAAAGTTTTGCCAACATGGCAAAAACAGAAGTGACACAAAAAACAAGCAGAGAGTCGCTTAATGCATTTTGTTTGAACTAAAAGAGAGTTTGGACTCAAATTATGACGACCACACTGATCTGAAACCCAAAGACCTCTGGCAAAAGGAATGGAACTCGCAGATGGATAACGATCTATTGAAAATCCGACCAAGCCTGAAAGAGTTTTTACCATGTTCCCACGGTGGCCGTAAGGAAGAAACAGTTTTCTGCCGTTTGCATACAGACCACTCGTTTTACACCCATTCTTATCTTTTAAAAGGAGAAGAAGATCCATGGTGCATTCCATGTCATATACCACTCACAATGAAACACCTATCCTTTTAGAGTGATGGGACTTGTACGGTATGAGACAAACACTTTCGAGCAGACTCCATGGAAACCTTGTTCAGAGATGTCCCACCGGATATTGTGATCTTTGAATTTCTGAGGGAATTAACATTTTTCATCTGATCTAAGATTTTAATTAGGAAAGATTTTTAACAAAATTTCCGGTGTGTTTTTGAAGGTGTGTTTTAAAGAATTCTGTGAATGAGTTTTTTTTTTTTTTTAATGACTTGTGAGTAAACTTCAACGTGGTGACATATGGTCCTTTTGTGGTCGGCTGGAATATAAACAACATTACCATTACCAAGACATGCGCGCGCGTGAGAGAAAAAGAGAGAGAGAGATTGTGTTCGAGTGTGTGTATGTGAGCGTGTGTGGGTCGGCGGATGAGTGTGTTAATGAGTGTGAGTGCGGGCGCGCACGTTTTTGTGTGTGTGTGTGTGTGTGTGTGTGTGTGTGTGTGTGTGTGTGTGTGTGTGTTACTCAAGGATTACTTGCTGACGTTCTCTATGTATTTGCGTTGTGTTTCAGATACCTAGACTTCATCAATGTGATGACCTATGATTATCATGGAGCGTTTGACGACGTCACAGGACACAACTCTCCTTTGTTTGCCGACCCCTCTGACATGGGGACGAATAGAAGATATATTTTAATATGGTAATCTCTCTCTCTCTATCTCTCTCTGTCTCTCTCTCTCTCTCCATGTTGTTGGTTTTAAGTCAAACTTTCTTTTGTGTGTTTTCATTTCATTTACTGTGTTATTTTATGCCAAACAAATGAATGCTTGGGGAAAACAAGCACAGATTAACAATTTCTAAGTCATTAAAACAATGATCGGGCAGAGACTTTTACAAAAAGATGGAGGGAGGGACAAAGGAAGTCAAGGGTAATGAAAAAGGGACATTGGATATTGACCCTCCGATAGACGCTATCGAAGTCCGTTGTTTTGAGAACAGAACCATTTATATGGCTTGTTATTTTATGCTGGTGTGAACGGAGATAATCCGCTTTACTTTTATGTATATACCTGAAAGGGACTTCTATGTCAAGACATTAAAGGTCTGTCTTGGCGAGAATGTCCTGCTGAATCTTACTGTCACGCATACTTGGTATGCACTTTGACTTCAAGGTCACTGAGAGATGTCATTTTTGTCAGACTGTTCTTTGAGCTGCCCCATCACCCGTACAGTATTTCTAATGCAGCTGTTAAATCTGCGTAGAAAGGGAGATTACCGGGGAAAACTATGCCAAAACACTGGGATGTCACTATCCGGACACTGAAACGTCTTGGCCTTCGACCTCTGTTTTCCTCGCACTGACAAACAAACCGATATTAGGGAATGTGTAACTGGCTTGTCGAATAGTCGTTGGGGATGTTGCTGCATTTGAGGAGGAAAATTACGCAGGCTCCATTTTGTCTCCGTATATTCTGGGATAGAAGCGGTGAAAGTTTGCTTTAAGTGTACAAAAGAAACTTTTGAATCGCTAAGCTGACTGGGGAAGTAGGCAACATGAATGTGAGAAATGCTTTAGATTGTCTGACCAAGAAAAAGTTAGCGATCTGGTGGTATTAAACCAGTGTGGTGCCGGAGGCTAGATTTGAGGTTAATCTTCGAGACTCGGTGATGTAGCCTGAAAAGCGAAAAATCAGTAAGTAATGCAGAACCGTCGTTTGGAATCTAGCTCCGGTTGACTTACAACCAAAATGTAATATACCACGTTATGTCAACGCTTTTCAGAGCAAGCAGTAATACTCTATCCATGGTTCAGACTGTGATAGATTTCTGTGGACATCTGGTTGACAAGATTTCTCTCTCGGTCTCGTAATATGATCCAGAGTAGAACAGAACAACACATCTGGAAATAGTTCAGTTTCAAGAGTCTGAAATAATGTCAGGTTTAACAGTTGGCACGTGGGGTTTCGATTCGGCATTTTCTGTCGGGTGTATCAGTTGACTAGGGTACATCTGGTGAATGCAGGGACGTTCTTTCAAGCAGGATCTTTGCGCTCTGTTGCTCCCCAGCAGACCTGGCTCTCAAGGATTTTCCGTTTCCTAGTCTGGCGGCGACCAAATTGATAATATCAGGATGTCCATCCACTTTTACTGCCCTGCACCGATCGCATTATAGCACAACAAATTCAGGAAGTAGAAGCTATGTGTTGTCCTTCACTGTCCTTGAATAGGTGGGAGATCTGGCTGAGATCTCAGTAATTGTGTCATTATGTCCCAGTCCCTAAGTCTCATATAAAAGCATTACTGCGTGTGGATTAATCCTTGTACACTTCCTTATCTTTATTGTGCCGTTAGGCGGCACTTCGAAAGGGTTACATTTGAGTAGGCAGATAACGAAAAAGCTACGAAAAAAAGGTTCTTGATCAACACTTTAAGTTGCAGATGCATAACCTGCATATTAAGCTAATGCGTTGATCAGGTCTTGAACGTGTGTGTGTGTGTGTGTGTGTGTGTGTGTGTGTGTGTGTGTGTGTGAGAACGCCAGCATGCTCATGCCTGCAGGCTTACGTATATGATTGTGTGCGATTACATGCAGTTTAAGTAGTGATATGTAGATAAATCGTGTGCGTGTGTGTGTGTGTGTGTGTGTGTGTGTGTGTGTGTGTGTGTGTGTGTGTGTGTGTGTGTGTGTGTGTGTGAACGCCAGCATGTTCGTGCACGCAGGCTTATGTATATGCTTGTGCGTGATCACATGCAGTTTAAGGAGTAATACGTAGATAAATCAGGGCAAAACACACAAAATATTCCGCATTCTCACCCTCCCACACAAGGTCACATACCTTCTAAAACAGATGCGCTATTTTGCCACTCGGTCACTCGCATTTCAACTTCTGTACACACATGCCTGGAAATACATGACTGACAATCGCAATCAAATCTTTAAAGCCGTGCATCCCACATGAGGTGAATAAGCCTCTGTATTTCTTAAATAATGTGCACAACTTTTACTTCACTTCTGTGAACTAGACGATTTGTAAATTATTTTCATAGTTTACAAAATATGCAATATTTTCAGTGTTTTAGTAACATATTCATGTTTCAATGGAATTTTTTTTTTTTTTTATCGGACCGTTCTTTCACTATAGTTTTATTTCCGCTTATAATACGTTTGATAATAGGCCCAGGTTACTTTTGT
>JADBJO010004575.1:32500-80000 GCA_016801955.1 Conus betulinus
AAGGGGAAGTTTACATGTGTATCTAATTTTACGTAAATATTTTGATGTGCCCTGTGTACACAACTGACAGTTTTTGAGACTGGTTTTCATACTTTTCTCATGTTACATAGGACAAAGTTGTCAGCACACGAAGCATCTTCTGTGTTAAGATACTGTCCTGATTGACTTCGTAAAAAGGTTTTGGGCCAAGATTTGGGACTAGCTTCAGTGTGACTATCACTGATGGATATAGACATACAGAATCACAAGAAAAGGTACTGTTGCCTTGACTGTCACTAAAAGAAAGCTTACAAATTATGTCTTAATACTTTTTCATTGACTTTTTTATATTGCCCACCCTTCCAAACCCTCCCACTTCCATTACTCGCGCTTCACTCAGTCCGGCACCTCCGTACACATCCAGACACGTGGTGTCAGTTCTAGTGAACGACAAGGAGCAAGCAGGAAAAACAGGAACAGCGTAGGGGACAGTGCCTCGCTGCATGGTCATTTCAGACGTGGCCAGTGGGGTCTTCTTTAAAATAAAATACACCGTACACCACATACTAAACCCAAATCTGACAGTATTTGTGTAGTTGCGGAACAGGCATGAATAAATGTCCTCCAACAAAAGGCGCAAGCGCGTGTCCATTTAAGAACAGTGCCAATGAATACCTACACAAAGACTTCGAATTTACCGCGGGCATGGATGTGGAGAGCATATCAACACCAGGGTCACCACGACGACAGCGGACATAAAGGTCCACCGAATTCAGTACTCTGAAAATGTTTATCAGTGGTGAGAGTTGTAATGTACGTACCTGGTTTGCGTTCGGCTTGTGGTAACTTCAGAACTGGTAGTAGAAGCAGACGATCCTCGCAGCCGTTGTTGTCCGACGTCACACCTCGTCGAGTTTTCGGTCTCTTCCCCAGAAGAGTCTGATATATGTGCATGCGCGTATGCTTGGCATATGCTACATCTTCCCCTTTCCGAAAGAACATGGTCAAGTCCGTGTCGAACAAGCACATTGTCAAATCGGCATCGAACACCGAAGGTGGCTTAGTTATGATAGTGAGTGGATTGGACAAGAGAACTGGCTGAAGCAGATATCGGTTGAAGGTGAAAACTAAACGAGTAATGCGAAACTTGCAAACTGATAACGCAAATAAACTTGAAAAGTTAATAAAAGTTTTGAAATGTAAGCAGCTTTATAGGTTGAGACGTGCAGGTGGGTTTGACTGCTCGACCGGAACGTGTTTGCAGGGGATTTGATGCTGGTAAAGGTGACTGTTCCTGCTGATGTTTGTTTTGTTCTACAGGTTGTTCAGTGGGTGGAGTGATGGCTGGTATGTGTTTTTGAGGTTGGATGGCAGGTGTGTGTGCTTGAGGTTGAGAATCTCCAGGTTCTTCACCGTCAAATGGATGACTACTGGAGCGTACATTTGCTGCCTTTGTGGATTTCCTTAGGTGACGCCTATTTCGACGATACGATATTTCTTGCAGTTTGGCAGGACAATGTATGATCTCTGGGCGAGTGTTTCTTGACAGCAGTAGCAGGAAGCCACTCTTCACATCCTGGCAGAGGTGTCATCCTTACTGCATCGCCTTCCTGTAGTGGAGGAAGATCTTGCATGTTGGGCTTGTCACAATAGTATTTCTGTTTTCTTTTTTCTTGTTGGAAATGTTGGTTGATCTCGTCTCTGTTGAGAGTAAGTGGAGACAGAAGTTCATGAGATGCAGGCAAAGTGTTTCTAGGGCGACGGCTCATCAGAAGCTGGGCGGGAGAGAGGTTAATGCCATCCAGTGGTGTTGTACGGTAGTCTAGTAAGGCCAGTTCTTTGTCTTATTCTTCTGCCACATAGATTTAACAGTCCCTTTGGCTCTTTCAGCTTCTCCATTTGAACTTTGGAAGTAAGGACTGGATGTCTTGTGTGTGATTCCATAAGTTCGGAAAAACTGGGAAAATTGTTGACTGACAAACTGGGGACCACAGTCACTCTGAAGAGTTGTTGGGATTCCGTGTCAGCAAAACTGAGCTTTGAGTTTGTTGATAACTGAACTGGTATTCAACATTTTCAGCTCATCAACTTCAATAAACTTGGAGTAGTAGTCAATGGTGAGAAGATATTTTTTTCCTTTCAAAGTCAAATATGTCTGTTCCGACTGTGGCATAGGGAAGATCAGGTACAGAAGAAGGCATGAGTGGTTCTGCATGTGGCTTTTTTTTAAATGATGCACACTTGCAACAGTTTTTTTTTATTTTGTCTTCAATGGCTGCACTCATTCCTGGCCAGAACATAACTTCTCGTGCACGCTATTTACACTTGACTATGCCAAGGTGCGACTCATGAATGAGTCCTAGCATGTAGGTTCGAAGACTGGGTGGTATGACAATCCGCAAGCCTTTGTAGATGATGTGTCATCTGAAATTGTGAGTTCTGCTCTGGGAGTCCCAATAAGGTCGAAAGGGATGTAGGTACAGAGGACCTCTCTTCTGGCCATCCACGTAAAATCAAGGACTGTAGTTGGCCGAGTTCTTCCTGAGTGGTTGACTGGAGTTCTTTGTATTTCTCTGGTGTCACTGATAGAAAGTCAAGAGCGTTGATGTTGTCAAATTGTGATTCTTTTGCTTCTGTTTCCTGGAGGTATGCACGAGACAGTGTGTCAGACACGTACATCAATGAGCCTTTTTTGTATGCCACTTGAAGATCATACCACTGTAGACATGAGTAGCTTCCTTTGTAGACGCATGGGTGCTGAAAGAAGGGTTTTTTTTTTAAAGATCTGTTCCAGTGGTATTAACACTTGCACTGTTTTTCCAAGGATCAGGCAATGAAAATTTCTTGCAAGCGTGAACAATAGAGAGCATCTCTTTCTCAATTTGGGCATAGTTCTTCTCTGTCTGAAAGGGCTCTTGATGTATAGGCTACAGGTCGCCCGTCTTGGATTAACACTGCACCAAACCATTTTGGCTAGCGTCACATTCAGTCTGCACTGGTTTCTGGACATCATAAAAAGCCAAAATTGGTGGTTTGCTGCAGGCATCTTTGAGTGAATGGAAGGCATTTTCATGAGTACTTTGCCAGTCAAAGATCATATCTTCTTTCAGCAGGTCTCGAAGAGGAGCACTCAGTTCACTCAGATTGGGGATGAACTTCCCAAAGTATGTGACAAAGCCAGAAAACGTTTGACATCATCTTTGTTTTCTGGAGTGGGCATGTTTTGTACTGCCGCTGTTTTTTTCTGGGTCAGCTTTTAGACCATCTGCTGTAATGAGGTGGCAACATAGGGGACGCTTGACTTTCGAATGTGGATTTTTTCAGGATTGAGTTTCAAGTTGTACTTAGTTGCTTTCTCAACCTCTTGTTGTGGAATTTTATCATGATGTTTTGTGTCTCGACCTGCTATCAGGATGTCGTCCATGGTGGCTTATGCACCTTCAGTCCCCTCTAACATTTGGTCCATGATTTTCTGAAAGACCTCTGGAGCAGAGCAGATTTTATTCCAAATGGTAGACGTAGCCATCTGTATCTGCCTATGGGTGTGTTGAATGTTGTGAGGTATGACGATTTCGAGTCTGATGTATGCGCATGCGCGTATGCTTGGCATATGCTACAAGAGTTAAGTCTGATACTACATGACACCGTATGCTACGCTTCCTTTTATGTCATGTCCTAGTGTGAACCCGGCTAAATAGATGCATCCCTGCCCGGTACTGTAAATAATACAGGTAGTACTTTGGAAAAAATAGTGAAACGATGCATTTTCTGTACATTTTTTTTTTACTCTTTTACACGCTCAGATTTTTTTTGTATACCGCAACAAGTTGCACTGTTGTTCACCTGTTTGCTAATTTTGACAACAAAATATCACGCAAGCTGCGTCGTTCAAAAGAAAACAACATGGTGAACACATTTTCTGTGCCGTACAACATTTCTGGAATCCACTGCCTTTTTTTTTTTGTCTGCGACTGCTTTTCTCTTCTCACCTTTTTGTGTGCAAAGTTTAAGATAAGAATGCTTGCTTTTTTAACAATGAAAATTTTTGTAAATAAGCATAAGGGGATGACCCACCCTGCCAAAATGTCACCTGGTATATGAAACTGTGTATTATATTTTAGTCTTGGGCACAGACGTCATACTAATATTGGTAAGTTTTTCACTATAAAGGAGGCGTCCAAACAGATCTTTCGTTGAATTATACAACGTTTACCCATATAGATTTTGTAAACCAGGCACCACACAACGTTTTTCGTTCGGTAGTGATGTCTTTCTGTGAGTTTTTTCCCCTATAAGTTTAAAATATTTTAATAACCCAACCAGCCACCCCTATTGAACACGACCGTTGCGTCCCCCCCCCCCCCCCCCCCCTTACTACTTCTGCTTTCTACTATCTCCTTTAATCTTGATGATTTAATACGCCGTGGATTGAGAAATGTGTAGTTTCAGATTTTGCTTTTTTGATTCTGATTTCGTCCTGTGTTTTCATTGCCAACCGACATTTTCTTCATTTGTGTAATCATCAAATTGGCCGTTTTCAAGATGCTGGAAAGGCCCTGTCAAGGGGTATGACTGTGTGTAATACAGCTTATTTTCTGTAGGAAAACATGTCAGTTTCTCAGCTTTGAACAAGCAAGAATGAGTTTTTTTGGTTGAACATTTTGGAACTGGGGGCCAGAAAAGCTCAGCTGGTAGAATGCCGGACTCGTGATTCCAGGGGGATTTACCCCATAGAGTTAACATTGGTTCTGACCATTTCCCAAAAATCTTTCGACGGAGATTAAAACTGGGACCAGAATGTAAACGCGCGCATAACGTCTTGCGCAAACGTAAACTCCCATCACCAGCTTTCGGAAGAAAGTCAGTTTGGTCGTTAATATGTTTGACTTATATGCATATAGCATGTATTCTCCATGACAAACCAAGGGTATAGTAAACACTGAGTAACTGTTACTACACTGAATGGTAAGTGAAACGAGTAATTAGAGCCAGCAGGCAGCATTTTAGTCAGTTCCGTCTAGATAGATAACTGTAAAAACGAGAACATGGGTAGTAAAGTGTGCAGACCTTGGTATCTAATGGAAGATAGTCGATTTATAAGTATTCTCAATAATAATTTTAATTTTGCCTGATTTTAGTGGGAAGTGCAGTAGAATGCATAAATCTTAATCCACTTTCGGAGGATAATGGTGATGCTTCCTCTTAATCTACCAGCAGTGCATATAATCGAGACTTGCATTGAGCATAAAGAAATCCTGTTGTCCTGCAAGAAAAACACAGTCATGCTAGGACTCCACGTCACAATGAACAAGTGACGACCCGAAAGGAAAAGCTTTACTGCAAGTGATTGGTTAGGCTTCTGGAAACGTCTGCATCCACCAAAAGTAATGTTACCCTTTGGACCCTCTGGTGAAGGCTTGGCGTATGGTGAGGACATGACTGGCCATAAAATCACACACTTACAGCAAGCGGATTAGTGCTGACAGTCTACATTTGGTATGAAGCAACCTACCTTGAGGACACACTGCACTGTTGCCGAGAAACGCTGGTGGTGTTCAGTAGAACCTTGTCCAACTGAGGACCAACAACTCAACAGATGGGCAGAACACATTTTAGAGAGACATTAAATAGACCGGATCCAGATGAGGAAGCCACCATCGAAGACATGGGTTTCAACTCAGAGATGAGACATTGACGCATCACCCAACAGGAAATGTGAGGCCATCAGGCAGACAAAGGGCAACAGGGGGCCAGGGTGAAGACAGAATCACGGCAGACATGTTGAAGGCAGACCCAAAACGAGTGCAAAGGCTTTAGTGAAACTATTCAATAAGGTATGGGAAGAGGAGAAAGTTCCGGACACATGGAAGAAAGGCATCATAGTGAAGCTCCCCAAGAAGGGCGACCTCTCTGAATGCGGCAACTGGCAGGGAATCAACTTGCTCTCCGTCCCAGGAAGATCTTCTGCTGTGTCCTACTGCGCATGAGGCAAGCCATTGAGAGAACCCTATGAGAAGAACAGGCAGGGTTCAGAAGCGGGAGAAGTTGCATAGACCAGATCTTTGTTTTACGAACAATTGTGGAACAGACCATGGAATGGAATTCATCACTCTACATCAACTATATCGAATTCCAAAAGGCTTTCGATAGCATCCATCATCTTTCGCTGTGGAAGATCTTGGAAGCCTACGGATTTCCTCTTAAAGTCATCAACATCCTACAGGACATGTACGCAGACAACCAGTGCTGTGTGCGACATGATAGACAGCATGCAGAGCGAGTGGTTCCACGTGCAGACGGGGTCAGGCAAGGCTGTGTGATCTCACCAACAATTTTCCTTGTCGTCATTGACTGGGCGATGAGGAAGGCCACCAGCGATAGAGCGAGAGGGCTTGTATGGGAACTGACAACCAGGCTTGAAGACTGCAACTTCGCCGACGATATTGCACTGCTGTCGCACGCCCAGAAAGACATCCAGGAAAAAAACATCAAGAGTGGACCTAATAGCCAGCAGCGTGGGACTCAAGATTCCCCCAACAAGACAAGATCATGAAGGTGAAGACGAAGAGCGCAGAGAAGACCAGTGTGCGAGGCTCAGCTCTAGAGGAGGTGGAACACTTCAAGTACCACGGCAGCTACATCTTGGCCGACAGCAAGATCGAGAAGGAGATCTCAACCAGGATAGGACTCGCAGCCCGGGCATTCAGCGGGTTGAAAAACATCTGGAAGTCAACTGTCCTGCAAATCAAAACCAAGTTGAAGATCTACTGGTCCAACGTACGCTCAGCACTCCTATACGCCTCGGAGACATGGAGAACCAACAAAAAGATTGAGAGTAGGATCAGAGGCTTCGAAGGAAGGTGACTTCGGCGGATCCTGAAACTTCACTGGCAGCGGCGTGTCACCAACAGGGAAGTGTCAAGGCGCACCAGCATAAACAACATTGTGGCCGAGGTGAAGCAGCGGCGGTGGAGATGGTTGGGACACATCCTTCGGATGGGCAAGACCAGACTCCCTCATATTGCGCTGAGTTGGGCACCCACGGGGAAGAGGAAGCAAGGCAGACCACTCGGTACCTGGAGGAGGACAGTGGAGGAGGAGATGAGAGAGGCAGGCAAGACCTGGAATGAACTGAGCTGGCTTGCCCAAGACAGAGAGGGCTGGAGGGAGCTTGTTGGCGCCTTATGTCTCGGGTTGCGTGATGAAGAGGATTAAGCTAAGTTAATACATGAAACGTACATCTCTAAACAAGTGATCATACATCATTAAACAAGTTAAATATAAATTTATGCTCCAGGTGCTATGTATCTTTTTGTAAAAATGATTTTTGCATACTGTTATGAGATGAGTTTTTTTTTTTACATCAACATAACCACATATGAAGAATATTGCATAGCCTGTTTCCATGATATAAACTGGTTGATCCTCTGTGCAGGTTCGATACGTGAAGGAAAATAAGTTTGGTGGAATATCGGTGTGGGCTTTGGATTTTGATGACTTTCAATGGATGCTGGTGTGGCAGTGGACCATATCCTTTGATGTCTGCAGTCAGTGATGAGTGCGGGACAACAGTGTGAGTGTGACTTACGTTTCTTTTATAGCACCAGTTAAGCTTCATTTTTCTGTGAACAACATTTGGCAATATCATACCTATCAGTTATAGTACTAGCATTTCCGTACACATGATCATAGAGATAAGAGACGCGACTGATTTTTGAGTCGGTTGAAGTGTTGGAAGGGATGTGTTTTTGCTGTGTAATGTAACTTTATCAAAACAAAACCATACAAACATAATTACTGCAATATTTTACCAGCTAAGCTCCCATGTAATCGCATTAAAAGAAATGAATATGCATAATTGTATTGCAGCTGATTTTCAGTACAAAATTCTCTCTACTTAATATTAAGCTTCACTGGCGTCTCATCTCCCGGAGACTACAGTACACAATAATCATAATCTGTCGCTACAAAAAATACTCTACTCCTCAGTAACATTCTGAAATACGCCATCTTTACTGCGTCTTTTAAAATAATTTGTACTTTCCGGTCTCTTAGATGTTGCGCACCTTGGCTCATTTGGTCTGATAAAGAAAAGTAATATAACGGTTTGCTGATTATTCTTCAGCAGGGTTGTTAACATCTAGTTCACTTCAAGAAGTTCTTGTTAGAACCCAGTTCTGCCACAATAAGTGTCACAATGTCGTCTGCTTGAAAGTTTCATTTAAGCCAAAGATGTGGCTACGTCTTTTTCGATAATAATTATCAGGGGGAAAAAAAGCACTGAGAAAACGTTACCGTATCTAATTACTCTGAAAGGAAGGCCCGGCCTATCTGCATTTTGGACGAAGTTCGCAGTCCTAGCTCCCATACCTGGATTTCGTTTGGCTTGTTTTGATGTCCGTTCAAGTTATGTTTGTGGTGGGAGCTCGAAGTTGACTTTCTTTCCTTTTGTATTGTGTGTATGAAGGGAAAATGCGGATTGGGACCTAAATCTGTCACAAAGCAGTCCATATTCGTTATTTTTTTCAGTTGGATCTAAAGAGAGAAACAAGTTGTACTTCTGCATAAAATGCTTCACATTTGCTAATAAAACGATAGTGTTTATGTTTTGGAAGTTTGCGATGAAGCTTGAGGAATTACAACTTTCCACTCAAAACAAATTTTCTGGTACCATTAATGGATCTGCATCCTGTGAAATGTTGCAGATATACTCTCATATTGCTTGCTGGTTTGTCAGTGCGTTTGTTTGTTTTAGTGGAAGGCGTAATTCTATGTTTACAGATTGCAGAAAAGTTTTTGTGTAATATTGATAATGATTTTAAGTCGATTATTTTTCTGTTTGTTTCTCTCTGTGAGTGCTAATGGTAGCCAACTATAACCTGGTTGTGTGTCAGTATTGCATTGGAAGGCAAGTTAATTTTAACTATAACAAAATTCATTTATAAAGCGTAGTTAGTAGTACAAAAAAAATAACGGTTTAGGAGAGTCGAGTGAAATTCATATGCACACATATATGTACAGACAGACGGATGGACACACTACACTCACACACACACACACACACACACACACACACACACACACACACACACACACACACACACACACACATACATACACACACAGACGGATGGACACACACACAACACTCTCTCACATACACACACACACACACACACACACACACACACACACACACACACACACACACACACACACAAACAAACACGCATATATTCATTCATTCATCCAACTGTATGATTACGAAACATATGTGTAACCGTAGTTGTGTACACGTGAGACTATTCGTTTGTGCATATGTTCTGTGTGCCGATGTACTTTTTTGTCATTCATTTATGTCTGTGTTGGGTGTTTATCACGTATCCTGTTAATCAAGACTGTGTGTTTGTTTTCCTCTCTATTCCCTCCTATCCCTTTCGCCCCCCTCATTATATTTTCGTTTTTCTACTTGCCACCCATGCCACACGTTTTTGCTAGCCCCCTCCTGTTTTTTTCACTTCTCCTCCCTACCCTACCTCCCCCCCCCCCCCCCCTTATGTCTCTTCCCCACTTCCATCGTCTGTTTCGGTTTCATTTTTACTTTATTTGTTGCTGGCATCAGTATCTTTCTTTTTTTGTGTGGCTTATTCCAGATCATCAGAGAAACCTAAGAATCATGGAGAAAAAGACGCAAAGTGCCCAGAGGAAACACAGAACGGTCATGATGATGACAGTCTTTCAGACAAAGGTAAGCTCATTACAGCATTAGAATCCCGTTCCAACGAGATCATCACAATGTAGGATTTTTTGAAATCAATGGTCCTACGGTTTTGTTTTTTCCTAACATTATTTTACGATTTCAATTTGACTTAAAGACGGAAAGTATAATGTGAAATTCAGTTTGAGTCAAAAATGTCTATATTTGTTTTCACTCGCAGGAGACAGGCAGCTTTTTGTCTTTTTTTTTAACAAGCTAACCGAGCGTGGAGGCTACCATCAAGGTTAAAAGAATACTGGACATGAATGAATTTGAACAAGAATCTTGTTTTACAGTGTGCATGTTAGCCTATGATTGATCGTGATTAGCTTCGCGGATTCACGGCTGTGAGGCCGTGGGGCTCAATGCCCACCAGAACAATTTTTCGGCCCATGAACGGCTCTTGCGGAATTGAGTTTGCTATGGGTTCAGTTTGGAAGACTGTGACTTCACAGTTAGATTTCTTCCACTTGATAGATGCGTCTCTGATAGTGTGAGTCGATTTTCTAACCAGTATTGCAAGTGTCAATGTCTCTCGGGCGCTGTCGACGCCGGGATACATCATGAAAGCAAGTGTAGAGTATAATCATGTCATGCAGTCTCGGACCAGAATGGAACTCAGAGCATCATCTCCTTTATACTCATTCTCATCGATCAGCATATAGAGAAGTTTCAAACCCAGTGGCGTTTCATGCTCCCACTCTCGTTATGACGTCAGATTTGATTTCTTCTCTATGCCCTAGAAAAGTTCTTGTCGTTGTCGCCATTGATGGAGCATTTCAGGGGGACTGTCCTTTTGGATTGGGACGCTCGCCCACATTGGTCCCGCGAGTAGCAATTATTTTTGTTAGCAGGGGGCTTTGCAGATGGTGTCCTGCGCATCCTGGACCAGAACAGGCACCACTGAAGTAACTTGGCAGCAGTGCAGTGGCTTTCCTGGAGTGCTGCCGCATGACGACTTGACATTGTCTTTCTGTGGGGATTGCTGCCTGGGACTTGCCAGTTCGTGAATGTGAACAAAAAGCCGGAATGAGCGTCATGAAGACAATGTCTCTAGAGTAACTAAGAGTGACTGTATGTGTTTCAAAGACGGCAAGTCATTGGTTCACGCACATGACTTGTCATTATGTATTTCTACTGTTATTCGAAGCTGAACGCTGGTGCTGATCATGACTGAACGGAAGGATTGGTTTGGTTGCTTTTCCTCTCCAGATATCAATTTGCGTGACGAGTGCTTTCACGTTTCCATAACTCATGGAATACTGCAAGGTTTTTCTGCGATCATTCTTGTGCCCACATGGTATTCTGCATGCAGTTTACACTAAAAGTGGGTTCAGCCACTTGGTGATCTATCACTGTAGTGTCCACGGTAACTGGAAAAGCTGGGCGCTGTCAAGATTCTGATCTCCTGTCTCCAGCGCGCTGTCAAGATTCTGATCTCCTGTCTCCAGATTGCAAGTCCATAATTCTAACCATTCTGCCGCAGCACATTTGAGCAATGAAGGCGAGAGTGGGCGGCAGTTGGCGGAGAAAATGGAGGAATAAAGGAAAGGGTCGGGAAAAAGGAATACTGTCCATACTTCGCGTTTCACAACGTTGTATCTGCTTCCGATGAAAAATGTCAAAATACTTTAGCTGCAACAGGAAGAGAGTGAGGGACACATACGTATGTAGACAGACAGACAGAGACAATAGACAGACAAGCAAGAACGTAAGCAGGCGTTGAGAGATAGGCAGTGATGAAAAGAGACTTCGACAGACAATAATCAAAATGCATGCAGGCGGGTGTACATGTAGACAAAAAGAGATGCAAATCGACAAGCAGGTAAGCAAGCTTGCACAGAGAGAGTGAGAGAGGGTAGGAGTGCATGAAGAGGGAGGGAGAGACTGCATGATATGGTTATACTCTACGCTTACTGATACAGCTATGCAGGCAGTTAAGCACAGAGAAGCAGAGGCATATATCAAACACGCATACAGACAATAGAGAGAGAGAGAACTTAAGTAAGATATGTAAACGGCAGTTGTATATTGTGCATCTGAAAGTTGCATTATTTGGGGTCACAGCACTCAACGAACTCGGGAGTGATGTAACCCCCCAAAACTCCCATCCCTCCCCCCCCCCTACCCGGTAAACAGTATCAGTGTGAATGGCAGTTATATATTGTGCATATCAAATTTGCAATGATTGGGGTCTGAGCACTCAACGAACTCGGATGTAATGCAGCGCCCTACTCCCACCCGCTCTCCCAAGTTTAAGTTATTTGTGAAAATGGTAGGTATTAATTATATTGTGTGCATCAGATATGCGCACATTAGGTCAGAGCATAATGAACTTGGCAGTAATGTATTACACAACCTCACTGTCTCTGTATCTTGTCACTGGCTTATCTTTTTGTGTCTGGTCTGCCTGTATTTCGTGATTTTGTTACTCCTACCAAATACGTTATGTCTTTAGCGACATCTGTCGATTAGCTGGCTTGCTTGTCTGTCTGCCGTCTGTCAATGAGCAAAACCTAGTGGGGCATTTTAAGCAGCACGTGGGGCAACATTAGAATATGACCTAAGGACGTAACTCGTCACATTTTACTGTGGGTATGTAATTTGGATCAATCATCGATTCCACGATTCGTCCAGCTCAACATTTTCACACATTTCCAAACGAACATGAAAATTGTCAAGTTTCGGTTGCAAACTGGTCAGTATCAACGAAAGTGTACATCTGTCTATCTAGCTGTCTGATTATCTGTATAATGCATGGAATGTTAAAACTTTATATCAGTATGAACGGTATTTTTTTCATATGCTTTTTTTTTTAATGTACACGGGAAGTAAATTTTTTTCTGACCATATCCTACATTCTCCAGACAGAAACACTATATTGTTTTCACCCATGAAGCGGCTAAGAGGATTGATTTAGAATCTGCCCGACCTTGGCGAAAGTCGGCGCTTTCCAGGTGGCCTAATTTTTTTTTGTATTTTTCAACAGAAATACTTTAAACCCGGCTATCAATAACAGATGAGCTTGTCATAATTTTGAAGTCTCAAGTCATCTCACACCTGCAGATCAATAGAGAGAAGTAGATTTGCGCGCGTGTGTGTGTGTGCGTGTGTGTGTGTGTGTGTGTGTGTGTGTGTGTGTGTGTGTGTGTGGTTAACAAACATTTACTTGGCAACTAAAAGTGATGGCATGACCAGACATGGCACAGCAAGAAATTAACCTTTCCATTATAACCGTTTTAAAGATGTCGCACATTGGTAGCAGCTATAAATCTGCAATTAATATGCTTAGAATTATTTAGAATATTACAAAACTGATATTTTAAAATGAAACTAGAAATTCTTGTCTTCACTGTTTTATGCATTGCGAAAAGAAATGTTAAATGACAGTGCATATATTGTGACAGATACGAATTGACATTTTGTCAAGATCGGACCTTTCAGCTCGATCTCAACCAGGCAGAGACGCAGATCAAATAAATTATAAAGAAAGGTAGAAAGCTAAGATTAAGATAAACTTAAGAAAATAGTTTGCCACCTAAACTTATGTAAGTTTATCAGTGGTGGACAGTGTTTTTAGTTCTAACAGTTATAAATGCTTGCAAAAGCTAAAGGTGTGTGTGTGTGTGTGTGTGTGTGTGTGTGTGTGTGTGTGTGTGTGTGTGTGTGTGTGTGTGTGTGTGAGAGAGAGAGAGAGAGAGAGAGAGAGGGAGAGAGTTTTTTGTGTGAGAGAGAGAAAGATTCAGATTCGTATGATTTATTTACATAACACGCCCATGCCCCCTACTGAACGGATTTGAGAACACGCAAGTGCATATGAAACTAAATTACGGAACGAAACGAGAATAATTTGAAATCATTTTCAAGAAGTGAAAATTTCTGCATACTGAAATGTTTTGTACAGAAACCAAAAAAATATTAACAGCTGCAGCAGAAGTGAACAGAGTAAGTTCAGTTTAAAGAAAGATGGCTGTCTGTAATATTTGCGCTTAATTAAGTTTTTTCTCTGATGCTCATCTGAGCTGGGCAGTACAACTCGAAGTGTGATTCGGTTTCCATTGATTCTTTACATAAACGACAAAGCAAATCACAATTAATACATGTTCGATATCTAAAATAATTGGTGGCCGAAGCAGATCTTCCTAATCCGAATTTTGCTGTTACATATTGTTTTAGGTGCACATCTATGTCTAAGGTTAAGCACATTTTCAGATCATGAATATCGCAAAAATTACTGTAGAAATGATTTGTCACTGTTATGAATATGATTAGACCATTTCTGTCATCTTCAAGCAGCCAGCCGTTGATGGAAAAGACATAAACACTCTTTAATATTACCGGCTCTTTGATTCAGCCAATCAAATCAAAATCCGTATTCAAATTAAGCCCAGTTACTTTCACCTCTAGTTTCTTCATTTTTAACATTGTATGCCCAGTGAAGAATTCTTAAGTCTTCCATTTGTATCAGTTTGGGCCAGTAGCGGATACACTGGACAGCAGAAGTAATGTAAATGGGAAATCGATCGGTTTCACCGTAAAAAATCATTTGGAGTCTGTCTGTCTACACCAAGAAACCCCTTCAGAGCTAGCAAAGATACAAACAGATTCACAATAGACAGCCGCTTTTTCTAGTCATCATAGCTCAGAACCGTACTGTACAATCGGCTGAACCTGAGTATCATACAGCTTTATAAATAGCATGAATGAAGAATTATTAAGAATATATGACTTTTTTCACGATGAAAAGCAAAACATTTTTTGCCTTACTTAAAACATCTTTGCACGCACCAACAAAGCTTAAGCGTGTTGAGAATAATAAAGCCGACTATTTATAAGCATACTAGCTGCCATGTCCATGTGGTTAGCGTCACAGACTCCCTGTTGGAAGTTCGATTCCCATCAGAGCCACGTGGGACTTTTCTGCCCCGACCGGCTCCTACCCAGAGTTGAGTTTGCTGTGGGATGAATTGGGAAGACTGGGACTACACAGTCGAGTTTCGACCACTTAATGGATGCGTCTGTGAGAGTTATTCAATTTCCTGACCAGCACTGCAGGTGTCTGCAGCTCTCGGATTGGCTGACGCCGGGATATTATTATAAAATGAGCGTAGAGTACAGCCCTGTCATGCAGCCTCAGACCGGAATGGAAACCGTAGCATCATCTTCTTCATCCTCATTCTCATCAATCAGTATAAAAAAAGTCTAAAATTCTTGAGCCCTTCGTGCCCTGCTCTCATGGTGTCCTCTGTTTCGATGTCATCTCCATGTCTATGACCTTGGTTTGATTCCGTCAAGATCATCGGTATCGGCGAGCCCATGGCGGTTGTCGTTGGACGGACGTGGTGGCACCGGCGGGAGAGAGCTCACTCAAGCCAGCTTCGCGATTATGCAATTACTGTCGTCGGTAGAAGGCTTATTTGGTGGCGTCCTATATATGTTGGATCAGAAAGGGCGCCACAGAAAACCACTGAAGTGACTCTGCAGAAGTGCAGTGTCTCCTCCGGTGGATTACCTCTTGACATTGTCTGCTACCTGTGGATTGCAAGTGCTGGCTGCTGCGGTGGGCTGAGCCGGTGTGTGGCTGTGGACTGGGTTTCGGAATGAGCGGCGTGGGTGCACTGCCACTGAGGTGGCATGGCACTGAAGATGAGACAGCCAAAAAGAAAAAAAAAAAGATTACAAATATTGACAACTGGCATAGGATGCCGTCGTATACCTATCTTTCCCTGTTCTTAAATGAACACCTTTACGAAATATTATGATATCGGTTTGTTCCTTGTTGACTTCCATCTGCAGTGATTTAGCAGCTTGGTGCAAGCTATTCAGTTGTGTTTGCAACCTGTAACAGTTTTGGACATCAAAAAAACAACATCGTCGGCCAACAGAAGGATAAACCATTCAAAAGCGTCAAGCGATAGTAAAGCACTACGCTTACCATTGTTGATTACATCATGAATCAAGTCATCCATAAACAAAGAAAATCATATAGGGCTACATGCATCTACCTGCTTGAATCCTCTGGAACAGTTAATATAGTCGTAAGTTTCGCTTCACAACGAACTCAGGTTCTTACTCTATCATATATACTTCCAATACATTTATAGATTTACCTTTAGTACTTTTTTTTTTATCAAAACGGGCTAGAGCTTTGTGTGGATAAAATGCATCTGTGGGTGGAAGAAAGTGGCTTTACTTTTACTGCTACCAAGACACAGTGCATTCACTTTCATAATATTCGACAGTTTTTTGCTGACCCTGAAATCCAGATAAGGAAATTTCCCATTCCAGCCGTAAAGGAGGCCAAATTTCTGGGAGTTATTTTCGACCAAAAGCTCAGCTTTCTAGTCACATTAAACACTTTAAATGTTCTTGCCAGAAAGCTTTGAACATTCTGCAGGTCGTACAGACGCTGACATGGGACGCTGATAAGAAAACTTGGCTGCATCTCTACCCAGGTTTGGTCCGTTCTAAACTGGACTATGGCTGTGTTGCATACGGCTCTGCGAGACCCTCTTATCCGAAACTCATGGACCCCATTCATCATCAAGGGCTTCGTCTCTGTCTTGGAGCATTCCGCACCACCCCTGTGTACAGCCTGTATGCAGAGGCAGGTGAACCCTCATTATCCAACCGCAGGCTGAAACTATCCTTGAATTACAATCTCAGACTCTTCTCTGAACTGGAAAATCCTGCCTATGACTGTGTTTTTAATCGTCATTTTCAAAGTAAATTTGAAGAACATCCCAACTGTACTCTTCCGTTTGGAATTCGTATGCAGCTTCATGCACAGAATACAGGTCTTGATTTAGGACTTGTTGATCTTGCTGCTTCTCGCAAAGAATCCACCAGTTCTCAGGCATGCAAAGCCTTGTTTGCCGATCTCTGTACAAAATGTCTATCTTTTCAGAAAATATCTACTGATGGTTCAAAGTCCCAAGATGGAGTGGCTTGCGCGGCCTATTGCCCTGGTGTTCCTTCTCAGATGTCATTCAAACATATTCCGTCAGAGATTTCTGTTTACTCTGCCGAATTTACAGCTTTGGTTTTAGCACTGAAGATGATCTCTCAATCTAAAAACAAGGACTTTCTGATTTTATCTGACTTGCTGTCAGCTTTGGAGGCCATAGCTGGCCGTAATCTCCATCATCCTGAACTTCTGAACGTTCAAAAAAACTTTTAAGCTCTTTGAAAGCTTGGTTCCCCGTCATGTGTGCATTCGGGGAAATGAAATGGCTGATTGTTTGGCCAAGAATGCCACAACAAGGAAACTATCTAACATATTTATCCCCTACTCAGATCTGAAACCAGAAGTTAATGTTTAAGTCAGAGACCTCTGGCAGGAGGACTGGAATACACAGACGGATAACAGACTTTTCCAAATCCGTTCAAACCTAAAAGAGTTCCCCTCATCTACCTATGGTGGTCACAAAGAAGAAACGGTTTGATGCCGGCTGCATAGTGGCCATTTGTTTTTAACTCATTCGTACCTTTTAAAGAGTGAAGAAGCTCCGTTGTTCATTTTGTCATGTACCACTAACAATGAAGCATATTCTTTTGGAGTGTTGGGGCTTGCATGATGTGAGACCTAAATATTTTTAAGCAGATTCCATGGAAACCTTGTTCAGAGATGTTCCACCAGATGTGATCTTTGGATTTCTGAGTGAGACTTAACATTTTTCATCTGATCTGAGATTTTACAGTGGAAAGATTTTTAACAACATTTCGGGTGTGTTTTTAGAAGGTGTGTTTTTAAAGGGTTGTGTGAATGAATGACATGTGGGATAACTTCAACGTGGTGACAGCCCTGACATGACCCTTTGCGATCGGCTGGGCTATAAGCAACATTACCTTACCTAACCTCTTTTTTTTTTTTACACACATTCGCACAAACACGCGTCCTCACACACGCACACACACACACACACACACACACACACACACACACACACACACACACACACACACACACACACACACAGTGTGGTTGGCATGTACTCAATAATGTACGCAAGTGACACACTCACAAGTCATGGACACACGTATGTGCAGACGTACACAAAATCGGTCCACCTCTAATATCCAGCATCGTTACATGGCAGTCTCAATACCAACGTTATATAGGGAGCTGGTAGGTATTCAGTATTATGTCAGCACAGCAGTTCATAGAGCAAAGTGAGGATGGGAGACAGTTTTAATATTAGGTATAGCTTTTTTGTGGAAATTATAGCCCGGATCTACCAAGACGTGTTAAGCAGGCTCAAATGGGAAGAATGGAGCGATGAGGTGAGGTGAGGTTTATTCATCTGTCCGCGATGTTGTCGCTGAAGCTGACCTTTACATCGATATTTACTGCTCTATAGCCCCCTTCGTCTGTATCCTCCCGCTTATACCTTATGTATATTGTTTGTTGCCATTCTTATTCTTTGGACAACTTTGCCAAGAACATGTTTGTATATTCAGGTTTACTTAATTTCTGCAAAGGCAGACCTGATGGTCCATATGCCTACAAACAAGACTGCACCAAGTTTATAACCTGCGCTAACGGCAACACCTATCATCAACAGACATGTCCCGCCAGACTCTACTTCAATAAGGGCAAGTGTGACTGGGAAGCACCAAACGACTGTACAATTCCGAAAGAGATTCGTCTCTCGAAACAGAGTTGTCAAAGAGTGGAGCGCACCGGGTGCAGTCATTGTGCCATCCTGTCATGGTGCAGTCACGCTGACCTTTTCCATCCCATCCATCTTCTGCTGGCTTCTATACTAATCTGCGTACAAAGTGTTTGTCCTCTGCTTTTTAAGCTTTGAGTTCCAATTTCGAAGTTTCTGCTTTTCCTTTGCTTTCAGTTTTCACGTTTTGTAAAAAGCGCTCGATGACTTGGTAGTCAGTTGCTGATTTGATTGATAGCAGGACGGGCAAATGAAAAATGCACAAAAATAAGTTTAAGTTATTTGAAATGTTCACATTTATAATAAGTCGGCTGGTTAACAGTTCATAGTTTTGCAGTCGGATCCAATCTATCATTGTTAATCGGGTTCAGTCTGCTTTCAGCCGCCTTCCATGTGGTGGGCCCCAAGAATCAGTTCTAGAATATGTCGTTTACACTGAACACCCAGCCATTGTGGAAGGTAACTTCTGCTCACCTGTATTTTATTTTTGTGAATATTAAATGGATAGCGCTTCGAGTTGCTGATCCAGGAAAGGCCTATTGCGCTTTGTGAATATTATTTCCTTTTTGAGTAAAATATCTCATATTAAACAGGGTTAATTTTCTGAAAAAAAAAAATTATAAATAATAATATAGAGAACCAGTCGGAGTTTCAGTCGGAGTGTGTAGTGCCAAGGAGACTGGCAGTTTCAGCGTACTTCTGACTTCACACGAATGGGAGAAAGGATATGGAACTTTCATATAGTTTTATGCATATATGTATGGTATTTTCTGAAAGAAATGTTTATGCAACGTCTTTACACGAACGTTGACATGGACTCGAAGGTCAGCTTAGCTTAAAATGAAATACAAGTTGAGCTCGCCCACTTACGCAGTCTGTCACATAAAAAAAAAACATATCCCAGTGAATATAGATATTCTGTACGATGGTCAAGTGTCATTGTATAATAGATGAGATTATTTTTGACGCCAAACGGTCCCACAAGGAAAGGGGAGCAAATTAACCGAGAAAAAAAAAAAAATCAAATTGAGTTATTTCATGGTCTTTTCAGTCTGACCGTTGACATGATCATCAGCAGGGTTTTGTTGGGATCCCAGGGCTTTGTATTATAGACTTGGCTTTCAGTCTTTGTACAGTTGCAGTTTTAACACGCTTCTAGTGCCAACATGGACCATCTCGTTAGGATTCCTTTTCCCATGGACAGATAGGTAGCGTAACAACCTTCATCTCTTGAAACGAAAGCCTGTGTGGCGAAACAGTTTAACAAATGGTCACCAGCATAAGCACCGCATAGCAAAAAATGCAGGGTACTCAGTTGCTTCACAACGTCTTGTGAGAGTGTTCATAGTGGGTGGGAAAAATGCACCATGGACTGTTTTCTTGCCGAGTGTTTTTGGCCCTTTACCTGTATCTCCAGGAAAATATAATGAACAGTTTTGCGATGAGCAGTGCCTTTCCCCTACGATCAGTAATAACTTTGATAATTTTTCTTACGTCTTAAACGTATAACCCTATATCTCGCTGCATATGTGTCCTTGAATTTCATCATATTTAAGTGTGAGAAAAGATAAAAAGGCATTTAGGGTAGAATAATTGTGAATATGAGTGATTTGGTGACGTCATGAATATCGAGTCGTGTATATTAAAGTGAGTGAGTATCGTCATTTATGGAAGACGCCTTTTGTCATGGGAAACCTGACGACAACAAACACCCGTTTTCCTTGAAAGAAAGTTGTCCAAAGATGATCCACAGCAGCAGTGCCAGCAAACAACAAACATCGTCTTCCTGAAAAGAAAGTTCTCCAAGGTGATCAGCTGCAGCAGTGCCAGCGAGGTAAAAAAAAAATCTGGCTACTTGTCACCTTCAGAAATGCTTAAGTTTCTTTACATTTGCTTGTGAAAATATTCATGATGATCCCTGCCAGTCCCCAATGCCGTTTGAATGGAAATTGGAACGAAGACTGTTTTGGTGCCCCACTTGGGGCCCCTCTAAGATAAGTAAGATGATGTGAAGAATGCTGAAGGAGGCTCATCAGAGTTGATGACGTACGCTCTGATAGCTAATACACATGTGAGAAGGACTGTGAGACTACCGGTGAGCTGTAACAACTCTAGTGCCATTAGTTCTTTAAAATAGAAAATCCTTAACGTCTGGCCCATCATTTCTTCTTCTGTGTTACTGTAAACTTGCGTGTTTGTCATTTTTATTACGCGTAGGTCCTTTCCATAAACAATTCTTTCAGCGCTATTTTCATGACTGTGACATCTTTTTTCACAAGACGAAACGTGGCTGTCACAGAGTGAGGTAATACAAACTTACCTGGAACAACGTATCCCACATTGTTTGGCTGTGTGAGGGCATTAAACTCATCAAATGCAAACTTGGTTTCTGGTGCCGCCCTTTCACCTTGAGAAATGAATTTGATACCAACACTGAACTTGTTTAAGATGCTTATACCACTTATTCCAGCTCTGTTCGGTCAGCTATAAAACGTATTGACGACTTTTTAGTGCATTTCCAGTAGGACATGCTAAAAAAAAATACTACTAGCTTAAAATCTGTATGTTGACAGGTAGGTATGTAATGAGCCTCATCTTTCAAAAATGAGCCGTAACAAGTATGTCCTAGTGTTGATTTTTAGCGTTATCCCATCCATCCCTCTTATTTTGCTTGGCCTCTTCATTTTGTTTGTAGAACTGTTGACAGTTTGTTTCCATGTAATGGTTCTTGCTAATGAAATTATCACATCAGCATCTCATCCCACACCCAGCCCCCTTCCTCTTATTCTCTCTCACTTGGAAAATTAAGTTCACATGCCAGTTTTTATCTGAATTCTATTGGTATCAGTCAGTTGATTTATTTCTTCACATCACCATCACCGATTTAATCCCTGATCTTTTTACATCAGACCACCTAAGTTGTTCCACAGGTGTTTTATATTCAGAGTTTCCTTAGATTCTGAAATCTTGATTGATTAGGTTAGTTAATGAAATGTAAAACTGCTCCCAGGTTTTATGCTAAACCAAGACGTAAGAGCAACGTTGTCATTTTGTACATCAGAAAAGGAAAGAAAAGGATTTTAATCCAAAACGTAAGCATTTTTTTTTCAAATGTTGGTCACTGGCCTTTTCAAGCACTTTAGCAGGAAAGGGCAAGTTATCAGCCGACCGAAAAGCTATCATATAAACAAAGAGAAAGAAAACAATGTTTGCTACTATCCGTTTATTTTTTAGTTCTTTTGAATGCGACTCTGAAATGGACAAAAAGGTATCGCATAAACAAAGTGGAAGAAAATGATGTTTAATACTATCAGTTCATTTCAGTTTCTTCTCTATGATTCTGAAAAAGGACAAATAAGTGCACCAGTGTAGAATAGCACATGTCCAGACGATTATTTCAGACTGATGCTTTTTTTTTTTTTTAGAGCTTCATCCTATAAATCAAACCTGTCATCTGTTAGCAGTGGTGTTAGTTTAACTTTCTTTGTGTTGTTGCTGAAGATCTTTTATTTGAACTGTTTCAGTTGGAACATCGTTTTGGTTTCAGCGAATAAAAAGAGAAGTAATGATGAGTCTCGAGATGCATTTTTGAGAAAGTGTGGGGGAAGACGAAAAGAGACAGAGAAAAAAGGGTGTGGCGATGAAGTGATGAGATGTCTGTGTGTGGCTTGGATATCAGTACTATCCCTTAAGACTCGTTTCAGACGGCACTACAGTGGCAATTATGCAATGCGTTATTAGACGGTAATAGACAATAGATAACACATTGATATTTTTCTAACTACATACATTGATAGCTACAATATTTTGTGATTCGACAAAGCATTAAACAGTGCATTATAAAATGGTAATAGCCACTATCATACCATACTGATAGTTTTTTTTTTTAAAGATTTTTTTGTGACAGAGAGACAGTAATGAAAAGACGGACATTGACAGACAAATAATCAGACATGCAAACAGGCATGTGGACATGCAGACAAAAAGAGAGAAATCACCAAGGAGGTAAACGAGGTTGCAGAGAGAATGGAGTGAGAGGGAGTTTGAGTGCGTGGGATGGGAGGGAAAGCAGACACACAGCTACGCAGGCAGTTAAGATAACTGAGAGAAAGAGACGGAAGAGTTATCGGATATGCAGGCAGGCGCGCAGTCACGAAGAAGCATATGGGCAAAAAGGTTGGGCGGCAGGTATCCACAGAGAAGTGGAGGCATACAGGCAAACACGCCTGCAGACTAAGAGAGAGAGAGAGACATGAATAAAACATGTAAAATGGCAGTTGCATATTGTGCATCTGAAAGTTGCATTAATTGGGGTCACAGCACTTGACAAACTCGGGAGTAATGTCACCCCCAAAACTCCCACCACCACCTCCAATATAAGTTATCTGTGTGAATGGCAGTTATATATTGTGCACATCAAATTTGCGCTAATTAGGGTCACAGCACTTAACAAATTCGGATGTAATGCAACGCCATACCCCCACCCGCTCCCCAAGTTTAAGTTACTAGGTGTAAATGGCAGTTATATATTGTGCACATCAGATAAGCATACATTGGGTGAGATTATGATGAACTCGGTAGTAATGTAACCCCCACCCCCCTCCACCTCTCTCTGTATCTTGTCACATGCTCATCTTTTTTGTGTCTGGCCTGCCCGTATTTCGCGGTTTTGTTACTTCTACCAAGGACGATCTGTCATCACCAACATCTGTGACATCTGGGGATTAGCTGGCTTGCTTGTCTGTCTGCCGTCTGTCAGTGTGCAAAACCTAGTGGGGCATTTTAAGCAGACATGGTGCAACATCAGAACATGACCCAAGGACGTAACACGTCACATTTAACTGTGGATCTGTGATTCGGATCAACTATCGATTCCAGGATTCGTCAAGCACAGCATTAATCACACATTTTACAAATGAACATGAAAATTGTCAAGTTACAATTGCAAACTGATCAGTATCAACGAAAGTGTGTATCTATCAATCTAGCTGTCGTATCTCTATAGTCATGAAATGCATAAATCAGTATAAACGATTATATTTATATCAGTATAAACGATGATATTTTTGTCATATGCTATTTCTTTTAATGTTCACGGGAAGAAACTTTTTTCTGTCCATCCCTACATTCTCCAGACAGAAAAACACTATATTGTTTCACCCATGAAGCGGTTAAGAGTGTTGATTCAGTACCCTCCTGACCTTGGCAAAAGTCAGCGCTTTCCAGATGGCCTTCTTGTTTGTTGTATTTTTCATCAAAAATACTTTAAAAACCGATTATCGATAACACATGGGTTTGCCATGATTTCGAAGTTGTAAGTCATCGCACACACATAGATCGATTGATAGAGAGAAATAGATATCACTCCTCTCTCACTCCCACAAAATGCATGTTTACATACATGTGTCGAGCGTACGCGCATGTGTGTGTGTGTGTGTGTGTGTGTATTTGTGTGTGTGTGTGTGTGTGTGTGTGTGTGCGGTTAACATATTTTCTTGGCAATTAAAAGTGATGGCATGATGTGACCAGTTATGGCACAGAATTGAACTAACCTTTCTAACTGTAACTGTTTGAAGATGTCGCCTAATGGTAGCAGGTATAAATCTGCAGTTAACATTCTAAGAGTCATTTCAAATGTTACAAAACGGACATTTTAGAATAAAACTAGAAACTCTTGCCTTCCCTGTGTTATGCAATGCTAAAAAAAAAATCTTAAATGACATGTGCATATAAATTATTGTAACATATACGAAGTGACATTCTGTCAAGATCGGTCCTTCCAGTTCAATCTCACTCAGGCAGGGATACGGATAAAAATGGATGAAAGAAAGCAGAATGCTAAGATAAACATAAAGAAATATTTTGCCACTTACACCTTCGTAAGACTTTGAGTTTATCAGTTATGATAAATGTAGCAAGTAAAATTGTTTTTTGTTCTAACAATTATAAATGTTTGCAAAAACTAAAGGTGTGTGTGTGTGCGCGCGCGCGCGTGTGTGTGTGTGGTGAGAGAAAGAGAAGAAGAAGAAGAGAGAAGGGAAGAGAGGGAGAGCGTTTGTATGCGTGTGAGAGAGACAGAGATTCAGATGATTTATTCATATAATAGGCCAAGGCCCTTCATGAAGGGGTGTTTGAACACGTGAGTACAATAGTTATGTGAAAATACATTTTGGAACGAAACTAGAATGATTTGAAGGCAATTTCAAGAAGTGAAAATTTCTCTGTGCTTTGCACAAAACAAAAAAAAAAAAAATTGTTAAGTTCAGTAGAAGTAGATTAACAGAGTAGGCCCAATTTAAAGAAAGATGGCTGTCTATGGCATTTGGGATTAATAATGTTTTCTCTTTTGTTCATGAGAGCTGGGCAGAACAGGACGAAGTGTAATTCGGTTTCCATTGTGTTTTATTTAAAGGACAAAACGAACAACAATACATGTTCGTTATCTGAAGTAATGGGTTGCCAGTGCAGATATTCCCAATTTGAATTTTGCTGTTGCATGTTTCAGGTGCCTATCCATGTCTAAGGTTAAGTATGTTTTCGGGTCAGGAACATCGCAAAAGTTCCTGTAGAAATCAAATCTGTCACTGTTATGAATATGATTAGACCATTTCTGCCATCTGCAACAAACAGCCGTTTACCAACCCCTTGATTCTGCCAAACAAATCAAAATCAGTGTTCAAATAGACAAACGCACACTTACGACCCCCAGTTCCTTTTACCTTAAAAAACTACGTCATACAATTTATTGTATGCCTTACGAAGAATTCTAAAGTCTTCCATTTGTGTCAGTTTGAGCCAGTAGCGGATACATCTGACTGCAGACGTAGTGTGCATGAAAAATCGATCAATTTCACCGCAAAGAAAATCATTTGGAGTCCGTCTATCTACACCAAAAACCTCTTCAGAGCAAAGATGTGAATAGATTCACAATTGACAGCCGTTTTTTTTTCTAGTCCCCATAGCTCAGAGCCGTACTGTACAATCGGCTGAACCTGAGTATCAAACAGCTTTTTAAACAACATAAATGGAGAATTGTAAAGAATATGTAACGGTTTCATGATGCAAAGAAAAACATTCTTTGCCACACTTGAAAGGTCTTTGCACGCACCAACAAAACTCAAGCGTGTTGAGAATAATATAACCAAATATGTATAAGCATACCAGCCGCCAAAGCGAAGTGGTTAGCGGCGAAGACTCCAGTCTAGGAGGTCGTGAGTTCGATTCCCATCAGGGTCATATGGGATTTTTCTGCCCCGATCGGCTCCTACTCTGAGTTGAGTTTGCTACAGACTCAGTTGGAAAGGCTTGGACCACACAGTCGAGTTCCATCCGCTTTATGGATGCGTCTCTGAGAGTGTTGCTCAAAAATCCTTACCAACACTGCAGGTGTCTGTATCTCTCGGATTGGCTGACGCCGGGATATATTATGAATATAACCGTAGAGTACAGCCCTTGTCATGCAGTCTCAGACCGGAATGGAAATCTGTAACATCATCTTAATCATCATTCTCATCAATCAAAATGAAAACAAAGTCTAAAATTCTGTGACCCTTCATGCTCTGCTCTCATGGTGACCTCAGTTTCAATGTCCTCTTTACGTCTGTGGCCTTGGTTTCATTCAGTCGGGGTCACCGGTATCGGCGAGACCATGGGGGTGTTGTAGGACGTGGTGGCGCCCTCCGGAGGGAGAGTTCACTCAAGCCGACTTCGCGACTAAGCTATTACTGCTATCAGTAGGGGACTTAGTTGATGGCGTTCTAGGTATGTTGGATCAGGACAGGCGCCACTGAACACCACTGAAGTGATTCGGCAGCAGTGTAGTGTTTCCTTTGGTGGGTTGCCTCTTGACAACTCAACATTGGCTGCTCCCTGTGGATTGCCAGTGTCGAGGCTGCGGTGGGCCGGGCCGGGCTGTGGCTGTGGACGGGGTATCAGAATGAGTGGTGTGGGTACACTGCCACTGAGGTGGCACAGAAGACTGGACAACAAAAAGAAAAAAATTGTAAACATTGACAATTGGCATACGAATGATATCGTATACCCACTTTCCCTTACACTGACATAACCACCTTTACGAAATACTATGATATTGCATCTTTCCATGCTGACTTTCAACTGCAGTGATTTTTGGGTCGGTGCAAGCTACTCAACTTTTTTTGCAACCCTATAACAGTTTCGGACATCAAAACAGCAGTGTCAGCCAAAAGAAGGATAAACGATTCAAAAGTGTTGAGCTACAATAAAGCACCATGTTTACCATTGTTGATTACATCAAGAGCTAATACATAAGTAAACAAAGAAATTAAGACAGGGCTTCATGCATCTCCCTGCGTTACTATTCGAACAATTACTATTGTCAGTAAGTTTCGCTTCACAACGAACTCGGGTTCTTACTCTATCTTACATACTTCGAATACATTTATAGCGTTCACTTTTAATATCGTGTTTTGTTGTTGTTCTTTTAATCAAAACGGGCGAGATATTTCTATTAATGGAGTCAAACACTTTTTTAAAAATCTATAAATCTCTACGTGTAACTTCAGTTATGAAAAAGAAAAACCTGCTTCTGTGTAAGTGCAAGCAAAGTAAACATGTGTGTTCAGCAGTTGAGTTACCTTTCTTAAGCCTGCTTGGTATCACATGTGATGTTATTTTCCTCTGCCCATCCTTGCTGTCGGTTATTGATAACTGTCTCAAAGATTTTTTTACCAATATCACTAACAGAGATCCCTCTGTAACTGTTGGGGTTATGAGCATAACCCTTATTTAAAGTTGGCAAAATTAGCGATTCAGTCCAGTTTTCTGGAAACGTAACATTATCAATGATATATTTAACAATTTTCTCAAAGAATTGCATTACCTGATCAGAAACATGTTTAGATACTTCACCAGTAACGCCGGGCCAGCTGCATTACATTTTTCAGTTTTCTACACGCTAGTAACACTTCTTGGTCAGTTCATATAACTGTCATTGTTTACATCAAGTGGTTGGTCAATACACACGTTACCAACATCAGTATCTAATATAGCCTGGAAATGCTGGAACAATGTATCAATACTGATGTTATTCCTGGACTGTTTTCTTTTGAAGGAAAGTCTCTGAATAGTATCCCAAAATTTCTTTGGACAGTTTATAGACAATGCAAGCCTTTCAAGTAAAGGGTTTTCGAAGTTTAACTTTTCTCTGCAATAAATGTTCATACTCTCGCCTTGCTACTGAGTTAGTATTTTTGTTCTTCGTTTTTAAAGTGCGACGGCCGATTCGAAGTAACCTCCAGCTTTTCTTTTACTAGCATCCCACTCTCTATCATTTCAGTCACAGGGTGCTTTATCACTATATATATATATATATATATATATATATATATATATATATATCTTCTCGTAATTTCTGCTCTTTCTTTCATAGAATCATTAAAATGTAAAAATGTTTTAGCGCATAATTCATGTCCACATCTGATAAACTCAGGCCAGCATCTACCTTTGTACGAATTTCATTACTAGATAATGTATTGCAAAACAAACTAACATGTTCATCTTTCCAGACGACTTTTTCTAGAACATGTTTCTTTACTTTGTTGCTGGCATTACAATATTTTCTTTAGGAAAAGCAACAAAAAGCATTAGAGGTAAGTGGTCAGAATCTATGCGTTCTAAAATATTCAGCAAACATGGGTCATACAAAAGAGCAAAACAGTTCAAGTGTCAGAAATGTATGTATAGCGACCAAGAAAAGAGAAAAAAGAGAGAGAGGGAGAGAGAGAAGGAAAGAGAGAGAGAGAGAGAGACTGTGTGTGTGTGTGTGTGCGCGCTTGTGTATGTGTATTGTGTGCATTTAGAATCGGAGGTGCATGCCCACCTCGGCTGGTAGGTCGTACATTTCACACCCATTATTGCCGTTAATTTGCCTGTGGGATTTTGAGGCACGGGCCGGCTCCTGCCCAGAGTTGATTTTTCTACGGGAAGACTGGAACAACACAGTACAGTTTCATCCACTGAAAGGATTCATCTGTGTGAATGTTTCAAAAACTGCCGACCAATACTGCAGATGCCTGTATCTGTATCTGGTTGACAGCAGGATATGTTTTGAAAGAAAGTGTACAGCGCCGCCCCTGTTGGGCAATTTCAGACCAGAATGGAACTCCGTAGCATCGTCTTCATTCTCCTCATCCTGATTGATTAATATATAAGAAAAAGTCTCGGATTCTGTGGCCCTTTAGTCCCAGCTCTCATGGTCGCCTCAGATTAGATTTCCTCACCACGTTTGTGCCCTTGATGGATTTGTGCTGAAGTCGCCTGTGTCGGCAAGTTCATGGGGACTGCCGTTGAACGGACGGGATGGCGCCCTCTTGAAGGGGGCGTTCACTCATGTTGGCTCCATGACTAAGCCATTGTCGTCAGTAGGGAACTCAAGAGGTAGTGCCCTGTGTTTTTTCTGCATTGTTTTAACAATGTATTTTGTGCCGTCGGCTGGACTTCTAGAAAACATAATGATAAGACTTTCATATATACACCACTCTGTTTTTCAAGTTATGCATACACGTACATCAGATTGCATTAAGGTCACGTGTTTAGCTGTATAGCTGTAAATGTGTTGAATTTTTGTGCTTTTATCATAACATTTTCATGCGTTTTCAAATGGGGTTTTACACACATACATACTCGCACACACACACACACACACACACACACACAGAGGGAGAGAGAGAGAGAGAGATTCGTATGTCCTCAATCCTGTACGCAAGTGGCACGCTCACGACCAATAGTTGAACGTACGTGCAGACATGCACAAATCCAGTCCACCGATAATAACCAGCATCGTTACGGGCAGTCCCAATACCAAAATTGTATAGGGAGCTAGTAAGTATTCAGTAGCTGCTAACCACTAGCTAGATCGTAGGAGAAGGCGAGGATAGGAGACAGTTTTAAAACCAAGTATAATCTTATTTGGAAATCATAGCTTTGATTAGACCTACCGAGAAGTATAGGCATGCTGTAGGCTGAAGTGGGGAGAATGGGGTGATAAGGTGAGTTTTATACATCTTTGTCGCTAAAGTTTTCATCGTTCTTCTACTTCCCCGTGGCCCCCATCATCTGTATCGTCCCGCACATACCATGTGTGCATTGTTTGACATTCTTTGGACAGCTTCGCCAATAAACGACATGTTTTGTATTTCGGATACTTTACTTCAGTTCTGCAAAGGCAAACGTGATGGTCAGTATGCCTACCCACATGATTGCACCAAGTACATGACGTGCGCTAATGGCAAAATCTATCAACAGACGTGTCCCGCCAGACTCTATTTCAATAACAAGTGTTACAGGACGGCACCGGCGGGCTGTCTAGATACAGACTTGCCTAAAAGCGAAGGGGCACCAGGTGTAGAGGTTGTGCTATTCTGTCATGGTGCCGCCGCGCTTACTATTTCCATCCCTTCCATCTTTTCAGCTTTAACTTCGAAGTTTCTGCTTTTTCATTGCTTAAGTTTTCAAGTTTTGCTACCAAATCAAAAAGTGCATGATGACTTGGTAGTTTAGTTGCTGATTTGGTTGACAACAGGATGGCTAAATGAAAAATGCACAAGAATAAGTTTGAATTATTTGAAATGTTCGCGGTTACGATTAATCTGTTGGTTAACAGTTTATCGTTTTGTAATCAGATGAAGTCTGTCATTGTTAATCGGGTTCGATCTGTCCTCAGCCCCCTTACATGTGGTGAGTCCCAACAATCAGTGCTAGGATCACCCTTCTCTTACACTGTACACGCAGCCATTGTAGAAAGTAACTTGTGCTCACGAATGCGTGTTTTATTTCTTTAAATACTATGTGGATAGCACATCGAGTCGCTGATCAGGTAGGGCCTATTCTACTTTATGAATACTTTTTTTTTGAGTGGAAGAAGAGGAAAAAACAGTGTTACTACTATCGTTTATTTCGAGTTCTTTTGAATGCGACTCTTGAAAACGATCCCCCAAAAAGTTATTGTATAAACAAAGCGGAAGAATATGATGTTTGATACTATCACTTTATCTTAATTTCTCCTCAATATGATTCTGAAAAAGGACAAATAAGTGCAGCAGAACGGAATAGCACATGTCCAGATGATTATTTGAGACTGATGTTCTCCATGTTCCTTACTGTTGTCAGAGCTTCATCTAATAATCAAACCTGTCATCAGTTAGCAGTGGTGTTAGTTTAACAAACTTTCTTTGTGTTGTTGCTGAAGATCTTCTATTTGAACTGTTTCAGTTGGAGCATCGTTCTTGTTTCTGCGAATGAAAAGAAGAAGTAACGATGAGTCTCGAGAAGTATTTTTGAGAAAGTTTGGGGGAAGACGAACAGAGACAGAGAGAAAAAAAGGGTGTGGCGATGAAGGGGTTTGATGTCTGTGTGTGGTTGGATATTAGTTCTATATCCTCAAGATTCGTTTCAGACAGTTCTGCAGTGACAATTCAGCGTTCTAACAGGGTAATCAGCAATAGCATAACATACTGATATCTTATTTTAACTTAATAGATTGATAGCTACGATATTTTGTGATTCATCTAAGCATTAAACAATGCGTTGTAAGATGATAATAGCCAGCATACCATGCCAATATTTTTTTTTCTTTGAAACGATGTAGATTTTTTGTTAATCGACTAAACGTTTTTTTTTTTTCTTTTTTTTTTAAATTCATTTTTATATCCGAGTGAATTCGGTGATAAATGCTTGCGCAGTCGGTGGACCTGTAAAAAGAAGAGTAAGACTGCCAGAGACACAACAAATTGATTTCCTTATTATTTTATTTTTTTATTATAATTTTTTTTAACATGCACATCAAGACAGCAATGAGATTGATCATGGGAACCACGAAAGATACAGCAGTTTTTTTTTTCTCCCTTTTTTTTTTTTTTACACGCACATCAAAATGAAGCAATGAGATTGATCCTGGGAACCACGAAAGATACACCAGTTGAAACTACGCAATACCAGCTTGACATTCCTTTAATGCAGGCAAGACAAAAATACAGATAAAGGTATATTTCAGAGCTCTAAATCCCCCAAACCTGCTATATGCGGCGGTCAAGGAAACAAAAGGCACTCGGTTAGGACGTGGGAAATCATGGATGGGACAGGCAGAAGACAATATACAGCTTGTGTGCCAGAACCCAAATAAACGCAAAGTAGCGTATTTCAAAGAAAAGAAAGAATGGAAAAGTATCCAGACCACTTCAAACACCTGTTCCAAATGCCATCGCCTCAGAACTTGGAAGACGCTGTCGAGAATGGCCAGAATACAAAAACCAACGTAGAAATTCAGATGCGGATAGAAACCCTTGACACAAAAGTTGATATGTTATATACACTGACGGCTGTGTCACCAAATGTAGGTAAGGCTGGGATACACTGTGAAGCAAAATGGCCGAACTATCGAGGAAGACAATGGCGCGTACAGTTTAATAACTTCAAGTCTAACAATGGAGGTAGAAGCAGTGACACAAACACTCCACTGACTTTCATCCACAGACAGTGTAAAATCCAACAAGCAATGATACTGACTGACTCCATAAATCTACTTCAACAAGTAGAGAGTACAATGGAAGCCATGTTTGGCATGAATTAATTCGCACCCTCCATTGGAGAAACTCGTATGGATGTACTGCCCTGGACATGCAGGAGTTAAAGGAAATGAGAGAGCAGAAGCACTGGCATGCAAAGCAACAGCTTGGTCGATCTAATGTGGTAAGAAATCTAAAGAATCACCTAAGCAAACATGAGCAAAGCCACTATATCATAGACTATCTTTCAGATCTGAACATTAAGAGAGGAAGTGGCCACACATCAGACTTGAAGGAGGAGCAAAAAAAAACATCACCAACCAACTATATATTGGATTCTACAGACAGGGGCAAACTTATACTGGGCCTTTCCAGTAAGACACAAACGATCAAATACATATCAACTGAGATAAGACTTTGAATCTCTCAGGGACTCCAGTCAATACTGTAGACGTGTGTGCGCTGATGGGTGTTCATCGGTGGGCCTATGCAGTTACGTTAAATGAAGAATCCACAGATGTGAGTGTGTATGCATTGGTATATGTGTGTGTGTGTGTGCATGCGTGAATATGTGTGCGCGCGCGTATGTGTGTGGTTGTTGTTATTGTTGGTCTTGTTATTGTTACTTAGTCATCTTCTGAACATTCACTTCCCACAATCAAAGGTGCACGCAGGCACACAGACGCATGCACGCACATATATACGTTTACGCGCACACATATGCATGCATGCGCACATACATGCACACACATGTGCACACACACAGAGGCGAACACACATACACACACACTCGCACGCACACATACACGCACATTCGTATACACCCAAATATAGAGGCATACACACACACACACACGTGCAGATGCGTGCGCACAGGAGCATGCTCACACAAGCCCACAAATCACACGCACAAGTGCACGCATACACACACGCACATCTGCTCTCGTGCACAGCATACATTAGCACCCAGACATCCCCCCCCCCCCCCCCCCCCCCCCCCACACACACACACACACGTTTACACTCGCCACACACACAAGCACACACAAGCGATTATATAATGGCACAGCTAATGTTAGTAGGTACTCAAGGTCTGACCAGCGCGTTGGGCAAATGCGTAGTGCGTAGGTCAGACATCTGCTAAATCGTAGCTAGGAGACCTCTCTTTAGAGATTCTCTCGTCTTGGTAATTAATTCATTTATCCATCAGCTTTAAATCATGCGCAGTGTGGTCTAAAACAACTTAGCGGTTGTGGTACAGCCTACATGGACTAGTCCGCACGCAGTGACATCTTAATGGAACTAAAAGTGAAACTGATGTACAACAGATATCTGTTAAAGATATTCTGCTGCATTGCTGAAATATTTGAATTGGTTGTTTTCCTTCTGTAAGGCTTGAATGGACATGTAAGTGAAGATTTTCATGCTGTTTTCAGATGGATTTTTACACACACACACACACACACACACACACACACACACACACACACACACACAAGTGCGCGCGCGCGCGCGCGCGCGTGCATAGGTGCTTATGTGAACAATCATGTTTGCAAATAACACTTCTGTTGGCCATATCTGCACATGTTTACAGGCATATTTACAAAACCAGTCATAATCAAGAGACATCCGGGTTGGTTCCGTCGCTCTTCCCAACGCAAGCAATAGAAAGACAGCTCTGAAGTATTAAATATCATCCATAGTATCCCAGACTGGGAGTCCATCCCTGTCATGAAGTCTCAGATACACATGGAGCTTAACAGCAGTATCCTCATGCCTTACGACAGTCATAATGAGCAAGGGGGGAAATTCCGAGACTGTTGTGCAACATTCCAAGCTCCCAGAGCAAAAACAAATTAAATGACAGTGTGCACCATTGCAAAATCTGCCTACGATATGCAAACGAGGGAGCCGGGACAGCAAAATTGGTACAGCGACGGACTCGTGATACTGGGGTCGCGCTTTCGAATCGCCACAAGGCCGTTTCAATGGAAGGAAACTTTTCTGTCGGAGTAAGCATTGGTTCTGATTCTCTTTCCTGAAAAGTCGCGAATGTTCCATGTACGAATGCAAACACAACCTCCTGTGCACATATAAAATTCCACTTTCAACTTTCGGAAGAGAACGCCAGTTTGGCTTTTTGTAGGTCTATGGATGACATATATACGCATAGCCTGCATTCTCGGTGAAAAATCGAGAGAATGAGTGAAAAGGAGAGTCGCTGACATTCAGCTGAATGACACGGAAAAAAACGTACATTATAACAGCAATCGTGCACTCTTCATTTGGCTCTACCTAGATAGGCAGCCCGTGGTGTAAACTAAAGCGTCATTTGTAAAGTGCGTGGAGCGTGGTCTCTCATTGAATGATAACGAATCAAACGGAATTGTGTGCAGTCTTCCAAACTCCTTTTGTGATAAACAATGAAGCAGCAGCAGAGTGGAACATTCTAACCTCGCAGAATAATGAATCAAAGGACATTCCAAAGTAAACAAAAGTGTATCTCAAAACTCCTTTAATGTGACGCAATTACTCAACAGAGAGCAGCATACAAAATTTAAACAACAATAATGAATTAAACGGCATTGTAAACTCTGAACATTGTCACATTGATGCGAAGTAAACAACAGTGTGCAACATAAAAACTCGCACGAATTAAATGTCAAGGTTAAATCCTTCAATTATAATGAATTTAACAGGAGTGTGAAACATTCTGAACTCTCACAATGAAACCAAATTAAACAACAATATAAATCACTAAAAACACACCAAAAATATACCGTATCATAACGGAATTCTACACTCTCACAATGATAATAATCTGATGACACTGAACATTGCAAACAACGGATACTCAATAGACATGGCGCTAATTTTCCCGTTATCAGTTTTTTTTTTTCAAGTGCAAAACCAATGGTTTATAAGTGAGAGCCTTAATATCTGCTAAAGAAATGATTATCTTTCACATTTTTAACACCTGCATTTCCACTCACTCCTTTCAATAACGGTAACGAATTCAACGACAGTGTGGGACATTTCCATGATATTTTAAATGGCAGAGCAAGGTAGATATTCCAAATTCCCACAATGGTAATGAACTAAAATAACTTCAAGCAAGAACCACCAGCCATGGATTAATACAAAAACTAAACGTTTGTTGAGAAGGAAACATCGTTTCTTTAAGAAACTGAAACTTCACCCTAATTCAGAAAGATTACAGATTAGATATAAACATATTAAGAGAAGGTGTCAGAGAGAATGTAGGCTTGCTCACTCCAATTATGTTAATTCGATTATTTCAGAAGGTGATCATCAAAACAAGAGATTATGGTCTTACATAAGAAGTAAGAGACAGGACAACATTGGGATACCAGACCTGAGAAATAACCAGAATAATCTAATACGGGACCCTGAAGGAAAAGCAAATTTACTAAACAACCAGTTTTTTGTTCGGTTTTCTCAAATCCCAAGCCTCTAATCAACGTTAGACAAAAGGATGATGATAAACTCCCTGAAATGCAAAATTTCAAAGTAAGCAAAGCAGGAGTATTTAAGTTACTGACCAACATCAATGAAAACAAAGCTACTGGTCCTGATGGCTTCCTGGCAAGCTCTTAAAATTATGTGCCAGTGAACTGACTGAGGTATACCAACTACTTTACCAAGCTTCACTCGACCATATTCGGCCACTTTTCCTTTCCTCAGTGAGAGACTCCGTGATTTCTTTGGCTTGAACTTCATTCTGGATGAGGCAACTATGTCATCCAGCCTCTTCAGCACGTGACGTGTCTCGTTTTTTCTCTGGATGAAATCACTGTAGTGTCATCCATGAAGGCCTTGAGAGGGGGCATCTTGTATCCATCGCCAAGGTCTGTTTGTCTTGCGTTGCTTGTTGCTGCTTTCAAGATGACTTCCATTGCCAACACGAACAGTATTGGGGAAATTGCACAGCCCATTGCAATGCCCACTACTGGAATATGGTTGCTCAGTCTGGGATCCTTACCATCTAAAGGACATTGATAACTTCGAAAAGATTCAGAAGAGAGCGGCACGGTTCGTAACAGGGACCGGGAGCCATATAAGAGAGAAGGGAAATACTAGGAAGAAACATGAGGACATCAGAATGGAAACCCTTAGAAGAGAGAAGAGCTTTTATTTAACTTAATATCATCTTCAAAGACGGAGCTAAACTAATTGATATCCCAATAGAACAACTAGTATTGAATAAAAGTAGCACCGGGAGTGGCGGTCAACCCTATGCCATACCTGCATCAAATAATGACAGCCATTTACATTCATTTTATCCTAGTTCTATACGGCTGTGAAACTCACTGCCGGGTACCATCAAGATTGCCACAACTACAGTCTCATTTAAAAATCAAATTGATACGACAGTCTTGAGATCTGCATATCGACTGAATTTTCTATTTTAACTTCCCCAGATATTTTATGCGTTTACCTGGGCCTGAATCTGGACATTACTTTTAACTTTTTGAATATCGTGTTGCCAAATTTTGCTCCAGGGGCCAGCAGGCTGAGTCGCACTTTATTTCATTTTATTTTATTTTTAACATGCGCGCTGGTGACCTACTCGTTTTTGAGTGAACCAGTCTTTAAGGAAGAAGAAGAAGAAGAAGAGAAAAAAGAAGAACTAAACGATGATATCAAACATAGTAAACTCTAAGGAGAATAACAAAGCAAAGGCTGTTTTACAGCATTTTAAATTCGTTCAATGTTAACGAACTGTAAGACAGTGTGCAACATTCTAAAATCCCATAAGAATGACAAATTCAACGGCAAAATACACCATTCCAACCTCCCACAATGATAACGAATCTAAGAACAGTGAGCACAGTTCCAAACACCCAGAATGAACTCCCGGGAGTTAGTTTAGAGTAGATATTTTTAGGTTCAAAACAACTCCCCGGGAGTTATTCTGAGACTGGTAGGGGTTCATTCTGGAACAGGTCTAATGAACAGAAAGAAGAGATGGAGGGGGGGGGGAGGAGTGGAGTCGTTCTGGACATGTTGGGGGGCTGATTTGGTGCAGACCCAGATTAACTCTCGAGAGTTAATCTGGGACAGTGCCAGACTGACCCCCGGGAGTTAAACTGGGAGGGGGCGGTTTCACAACCTTAAACGGTAAGTGCGCAACTTTCCAAATGCCCTCGGTCATAACGAGTCGAAGGACAGGGTGCACCTTTTCAAGCTCCCACACTGATAATCAAATGACGGTGCGCATCGTGCAAATCCAGAGTGAAGAACTGTACGAAAGACAGCAACATACATACCTTCCGCAATGACATTAGATGAAACAACCCTTTGTGATAATTGAATGGCAAAATGCAATATTCGACAGTACACTTGAGGCTAACAAAAATGTCATTTTATAAGAAAGACTATCAGGCTAATTACTTATTAGTTGCACTGTGTTGAGCAAAAACCGAGTGAGGAATTAAAGTGAGAGCCCAGCACTCAAGAAAATGCTATTTTTAAAACTGCTCTGTATTAACTGTGCAGGTTGTGCAAAATGATCATAGGAAAAAAAAGGATAGAAATGATGCTACAGAGAAGTGATTGTAATTATTGGGATGTACAGACATGTTTATTAAGACGTCATTTTAGCAATATCCATTTTCTCCCCATGCCATTCACTTTGCACACCCATAACATGAATAACGGATCTCCCAGAAAAAAAAACAACAACAACAACAAACAATAAGATAATAAATCGCCTATCGTTGGACATGAGCATGTAATCATCGCAAGATTTGACACATCGTTCCAGTGCGACATATTAGGCCGCTAGCATAGACGCTATGTATTGCCCATAACAAATCTTTCTGGGGTGACAAGTATGCTGAGAATGTATGTACGATTTGTTATCCGTGAGAAATCGTTCGGTGATGACAAATCGTGCTGTTACAGCCATCGGTGCTCTACCTGTATGTGCAGTTTCCGTAACACAATGTTTACAAAAATTGATACAACGGAAGATTTCAGTTGGGTCGCAGACTGTCATCGCATCGCACTCTTCTCTTGTCTTGTATTACACTGCACTGTATTGATACTGTATGTAACTGAGATCAAACATCACTGGCCGAACAGAACTAACTCATCAGCACTGCATTGTTGCCTTATCTTTCTTATGGAGAATTAACTTTATTCTGAATAACAAAACTAGCCTACATAATCAGAACATATCCCTCAAGTCATGCATTTACATACTTCATGACACTGCAGTTACATTAACACTGTCATTTTTGGAAAAAAAAACCCATTACACCCAGCACTGAAGCTTTTCTGTTCATAGTAAACAACAACAACAAAGAGCTAAAGTTATATCTCGCAATGCATATACCGCTTTCCAAAGAAACATTTTACTCGAAACCCCTTGGACTGCGTTGTGGGTTGAGGAAAGATTAACAGCTCCAAGAGGTTTATTTAGGATGTCCCTGGCGTACTTATTTAGTCAAAAACGAGCAAAATTGTTAACAAATGAATACTTACAATACTTTGTACTGAAAACTTGATTTAGGTGAATATCTCCACTGCCGAAGATATAGGCGCACGTGCGTGTGTGTGTGTGTGTATGTTTGTGTGTGTGCGCGCGCGCGTGTGTGTATTTGCTATGTTGGTATTTATCACCATTTCAAAGCTGGCTTATAAAGAAGGGACAGGAACATGATGTAAAGAAAACAGTCCAACCATATTTGGTTACATGTTAAGAAAACATTGGAAAAGATTTTATGGTACTTTTTCACACAAACGAACAACACTTCTCCATGATTAATCTGTGTTTTTGTTGGCTGTGAAAAAAGATCAGAGGTCGAGGTCTCGATGGAATTTTTTTTTTTTTATTTGCTCACACCAACACAGAGAGACATACATTCATATCTGTTTATCCCTCAAAATCTTCCCTGAGAGTATGTTTTAGTGAGATCATATCATGAAAATGCATTTACCTGTTATATGAAAAGAATTTGAATGCGTAGGTTTCACCTATTTGATACCGCAATGAAGTGTTTCATGTTCTGCATTGGATCTGTTGACTTCCTAATGTTTATTGTAATTGGGAAAGGTGGGAGCTCATATACCGTTCCTTGACTGAAATTTTGACATTTCTCCAGCGGTATGTCTTTTTTTTTTTCGTAAACTACAGAACTGATCCCAGACTCCGCTTCATTATCTCCACACATTCTTTCTTTCGCACTCTGTAAACTTGTTACACAGCCTAGAAATAAGTGCGATCCACATTTTAAGGGGCCATTTTAAGGCATGGAGCCATTGTCTACAGGCCGGCCAAAAATCGACAATAATCATTTGCTTTATACCCCCTGCACCCCCTTAAATTTCAAACCTCTCTGTTGGAATAACCCTGCCATCCACACCATTGGAAGATTTTACACACAGTTTGATCAGCATGGAGATCACAGTCCATCGACCAATCAATAATCTGCAGCAAAATACCGCTGGCAGCTTCCTAACGCGCTAAATCTGGCTCACCTACAGTGAAACGATCTTGAAGAGATAAAAGTTTCATTGGACCAGTCGGACTGAACTGTTCGCACAGCCAGACAGCAAAAATGAAAAACCTTACTCTTCTCGTGACAAGCTTTCCCTAACACACTACATTAAGATCAGTCGTTCTGTTCCCCATTTCTCTTCAGTGAGAGAGAGAGAGAGAGAGAGAGAGTGTGTGACACGATCAAGATCAGATCAGAGTAAATGCCTAGTGGACTGCAAACAAAAAAGCATGTCAAATTGAAAGCAGAGTCAACAGAAAAAGCACCACAAATAGAAACGCTTCAGTAGCAATATATGTACTTCAAGTTGGAAACATATTCAAACACAGCATGATTAAAATTCAAGCGCTGACTATGCTGTAATTTGGAACATGAAAAAAAGGTCTTACAAGTCTACTCTTAAGATTGTCAATAATGTATTGAAAACAAATCTGCATGTCGTGTATATACAGTACAGGGTTTATTTTGTGCAAAAGTTTGCTCTAGAAATTTTATGAATTAAACACCGGTTTTGCTTGTCTGTTGAAATCCAGCGTCGTGGACAGAAAACTGCGCTGTCACTTGCAGGGCTACCTGCATTTTTCTAATGTTAACAAGATTAATGAAATTCTAATCGAAAAAAGGGACATGATCGCTGTTCTGTAAGTGACTGGGTATACCAGTCACAAAGGGCTACTAGAGATTTAATGTGAAATCTAAAGCGCTTGCCTTCTGTCTGATCTTGTGGATTAATGGCGTGCTTTTGACAGAAAGGGATAGACAGCAACACTGAAGTAATGATACGTATGATATTCTTTCAATGAAACAGAGACGACTGTATCAGAAAACGTCTTTTTGTTTGCCGAAATCTCCTTAACTCGGTCCGATGGTGTATGGTGTCTATACCTGCACTTTACAATCACTACAAGATCGAGTGGAGAGCTTTATCGTGTGGATTGATGCGACTCGCTTCAACAGCCAGCTTGCCCAAGTCATAATACTGACATCGAATTCAAGAAAATTTAACAATGCCAAGATGTGGCTAATTATTTCATTTTACCCTTGATTACATGCTTGATCGGAGACGATTCAAGAGCTGTCTTTTTCATTATTTGTCAAACACTTGATATATTCAGTAAAAGTGACGAAGTATTGCATATCTCAAGAGTAGACCTTTGATAATTATTTATGAAACGATGCTACCAACCTTGTTTAACATTCAATTGCTCTTTTTAGAGGGTATGTTAAGTACCCTCTTAAAAAAAAAATATACTGAATGTTAAAACAAGGTACGCATTTCAGTATTGTCAAATTTTTTGCTGATCATCGAAATAACATATAACCAGAAATTTCATCAAGTGAAGAAACCTCGAAAGATGTTATGTTTGTTATTTTGCAGAAATGAATATGGGGCCGATAACCTACTTCTTTTAATTTTCTAATCAGATACAGAGCAGCTGATGGATTCTAACATTGACAATACGTTCTCATACGACTGTAGATCTACTTGAAATGTGGACGATGGTAAATTAGAAATGTCAAAGTTAAAAATATAGCTATCGCAGAAGGTGAGAGAGAAAGAGCTAATGTATGTGTGTGTTGGTATGTACTAGTGTTAAAGCTTGTAACTCGTGTAAGATTGTGATTTATTGATATTTTTCATTTTTTTTACTAACTCAAACCACAAGAAGCATTCACTCCTGATATGATTGAAAATTAAAGCTGTAACCTAGAGGGAGCAGACGTCTTGCATTGACTAGCGAAACTAAAGCGCGAAAAGAGAATGATTCGGAAGGCCAACATCACTGATACCACTCTATGAACGGGACGATCACCTGAGCTTGATGCCAACGGCCCACATCCGGCGGGTTTTTCCCACCCACAGCGGCCATTACTGAAAAAGAGCGGAACGGGACAGGACTGCTTGAACCCCACATTGTTGTAGCATTGCATATACATTCTGCAGTCTCTCGGTAACTGTACAGACCGTTTGCTCTTCCTTTGCAGAAATCAGGAGAAATCGGCTCTGAAATGTGAAAACACATCATATATTACTGTGCCTGTTCAAGAAGCTGATGTAGCCAAGAAGAAGAACAGAAGCAAGAAGAACAGAACATGTGGAATAAGGTACTCTGGACTATGGCCTGGAATACACTGACCGAAAACACTCTGTTAGCTATGGTGATGATGATGATGATGAGTTTGTCCTTGGAAATGTAGTGGCAAATGGAGGGTAAAACACATCACAGTAGATCCAGAATCAGATGAAATAAAGCTCATTGATCTCTTTCAGATTATAAGCGTAACACTCAACGGTAAATTTCACGTAAATCCCTACCGAGAATGGCTTTCCTTTCAGCCGCCGCAGTTTCCTTCTCTTTTCTTGTCTCTCAGCATCAATAATATGAGCTTTGTCTTTTCTGTTTATATCTGCCCGAATATTGCTTCTTTTTGGACCTCCCTTTCTTCTCTTCACAATTAAACTCTATGCCAAGACTTTTCGTAAAATCTCGTCTGTAGTCTGTGTTTTGCTCAGCGTCACGCAGCAGCAACCGGCAGTGCAGTTTCCGGCTTTTCAGTCACTCTTTCTAGGCCACTTTCAGCACCTCGTGCACTTTTTTCTCCTCGAAGATTAGCCTTCTTCTTAAGTTCAGACTCGTGTTGTTTGATGACGTCTTCAGTACTATTACCTTAAAAGTTCTTCTTTTTCTTTTCTGTCTTTTTTTTTCTTTAGAGGAGATACTGCTCTAGCAGACGATTTCCGAGGTTGTACGACTTTTTGCAACACAGCTGATCTGTAATTTTGCACGTGACTATTATTTTGCCTCTTGACTCTTCTTTTTATTATTATTGTTTTTTCATTATTATTATTTATTTATTTATTTGCGTACCTGTGACCTCAGTCACCTTTCGTCTTTTAAAGTGAAAAGTTTATCAATTACCTCATCATCTAAGTGTACCGTTTCTCGTCTCGGCTGTAGGAAGGGTGAAAGTGTTGCATTAGTGAAAGGTACGTAAGACGTAACAGGTATTACTGGTGGCGATGATTGTGTGCCGGGAGTTCTTTGTCTCTTTAGTGGCATTGATGTAGACTGACAAACTTGGATTGACAAAGTATAAGAAAATGATGTCAACACGCTTTCATCGATATTGAAACTTAGATCAGACTGACAAACTTGAGGTAATTCTGCAGACAATTGCTGAAGTTCAGACATTCTGTCTCCAAATCGTAGGATGACAATATTCACTCCATACGTAATGTCGTGATAAGTCTTGTCAGTGTCACGCTAACTCCAGGGTAAGAAACAGCTTTTTTTTCTGAGAAACAAAATGTGGACAGATTGTATTCATGACAAGTTCCATTGTTACTGCCAGTGTTTCTGCTTTTCTTTTGAATCCTTCAGACACTTCACAGGCAAACAAGGCCACATTTCTCTTGTACTTTTACCTGTTCTGTGGTCTCAGTTGATGTGGAAGCTAATCCTTGTCAGTGTCTTTGCAATTTTCCTTGAAATGACATATTCCATACGAGTTTACTTTGCTATGTTTTGTACAGTAATAATGCGATAGCCGTTTGTTGACGACAAGCTTTTCTGGTTTTGGTCAAGTTTATAAGTGCCCGGTCTTCTGAGATGTTTTATCTGTTAAAGTTTAAACTGTCTTGGTAGGGACAGGAGTTGTTACATTTACTTCCAAGAGCAGCTGGATAATGTACTTTGACTAAATCTAATGTATTATCTTCTGTGCATTTACTGATCGCGTCATCATGCAAGTTCATGAGCTATTGTGTCGTCGTCGACGCCAGTTTTAGCTGGATGATTTTTTCTCTTTTTTTTTTTAAGGCCTTGTCAGATATTTTCTTCTTTTCGTCCTAATTCTTCTAGTCACACTGTTCTATACAGAGTTTTGGGATAATTGATCTTTTTGCCGATTTGTCCTTCGCTTAATAGTCCCACCAGCATATAAGACATATGAGATGGCATTTGTGCCCTTTTCCTCTCTTTAAGCGATGGTGAACCTGCCAAAACGGCGTCAGTGTTGTGTCATGATGAAGTGGCACACAACATTCTTTCCATCAGGTTTCTTTTGCTTCTGCTACTATTTTCAACTGCTCAGTCTTATCAGTAATTACTGTTTCAACAGCTTTATCTGGACGAGGTTTTCTTATTCCTCTCTGCTAGTTTTCAGAGCTGTTCGCTTCTCATCCCATGCTGTATTTGCTTCTCTGTTCCACAACAGGGTATGAAGAATTTGTTTAAAATAAATCGGCACAGATTTTATCATTATCTGGAATTCCTGACATTCCGGTTACATTTTGCTTCATTGTTGTCATATTAAATAGGGTCAATTTGTTCTCATTTTCCCTTTCGATGGTATTTGTAAGCTGAATAAGACACGGTGAAATAACTACCATGATGCGGAAGTGTGTCTTCTTCTGCATTATGGTACTGATCATCTCCCTGTTTTATACACCGGTGAACCTTGGCGATCTGGGCGCAATGTCATTGTAGCGTTGCCGTCACCTGCCAGGGAGATGAGGTGGTTAGTGTGTCGGGAAGCACTTCATCAAGCATTTCTTCACGGACAATCCTTTCAGAGTGTCTGCCTTGCTGATTCCATTCGCACGACTTGCATTAGATTTCCAGGTAAAATCATAGGGTTTCAAATTCATCTTCTATTTGTTTCCAAAAAGGTCAAAGACGTTTTTGAAGGACAGGGTCCCGGATAAATATATGCACTGGTGGTTTCAGGTGATTTTTTTTTTTTTTTTTGCATTGCCCTCAGACCTTTCCAATTGCATACCCTTCAGTTGACATGTGGAGCTTCACCAATTTGTCATTCTGTCCTGGACACTATTTTTCAAGCTGCTTTTCAGTATCAAGACTAGTCCTCGTCCTTCATGCTTTCGAAAGATTATGAAATGGACCAACTGTAGTAATCTGTAAGTGTACATCTAGACTAGTTTCTGGCAGACACAAAACATTTAAATAAAATATTCTTTTCAACTGTTTGATTTCTTTTTTAGCGCTGCAGTATTTTCAAGGACAAGTCTTGAATTTTTTTCTATAAGATAATCATTCAGCTTTACTCTTATCTGCCATCTGTCTTATATTCGTACACATTTATTGTTATGCGGACTGGTTTCTTGTTGTTGTTGATATTGTTTTGGATGGGAAGATGGGCTGAGAGATGTGGTTTCCAATTTTACGTCCAAGACCTTGTACCCGAGGACCCATGTGATATAAACAAGACACCAATCCACCCCGAGGAGGTAACTGTTTGACGTCTAATACGAACCTTGCGTGGGGATTCGCAGTCTGGGATTGTAATAATGGGAGAGACAAAAGAAACCTCATAAACCATTCATTTTTGAATACGTGGATTTTTCGCTGTGCAATCATTTATTCAGAATCGTAATTTTCCAGCTACTAAAGTTTAGATATATGCGCTGAACGACGCAGGCGATAGAATTTCCCAGTGCTTGTGGCTCGTCACGAAGTCCCAAGAATGCGTGAGAAGGCTTCATTTCAGGAAGTGTTCATGCGCGATAGACACTGTTGCCAATGACGTCACGTATATAACAGTGATTCAGTCAATCCTGCGCCAGTAAACATGTCTTCAAGGCCACTGGAAACTATTTAACTGTTTTATTTCCAAGAGAGCATTTGCCTCTATAGGATAAACTTTCAGGCGCCGCATTATCGGTTCTTTTTATTGCCTGGTAAACACGCTGACACACACACAGACACGCACGTGTGTGTGTGTGTGTGTGTGTGTGTGTGTGTGTGTGTGTGTGTGTGTGTGTGTGTGTGTGTGTAAACCAGTAAGACATCATTATCCGTATACCTCTGATCTGAAAGACACGCTAATATACAGGAAAAATTAACATAAGATTTAACACAACATAGGAGAAAAGAAAACAAATGACGCAAAATACTCACGATCTGGTCCCGAATCCGGATCACTCAATGGGGTCTGTGGTTCCTGTGGACACGAGGCTCTTTCTGGCGTAGGACCAGATGAGGCACTGTACAATACGCCAAAAAGTGTGTGTGTGGTGGGGGGGGGGGGGGGGGGGGGGGGGGGAGGACGTTGCCAGAAACAAAACAACAATATGACCATGGTGGAATAGAGGGGGAGGGAAGGTTGGTTAGAAAATGGCTGAGTGAGAAACAAGAGAGAGAGAGAGAGAGAGCTCAGAACTCAGAACATTTAATGAACTAGGCCATATGCCCATGTCATGGAGGTGGGAGTACTTAAATGAGGGAAATGCAACTAATTACTTCAAAATAAGGGAAATGCAACTAACTAGAAAAAAGAAAAAATAAAACAAAATATCAATACATTCGTATATATATATATATATATATATATATATATACACACACACACACACACACACAATAACGTTGACTAACACATGTACATGCATATATTCACATACGCATACGTACGCACGCATGTGCAAATCGTATCGGTCACCATAATATTTGCAAATATGAGAATATTTATGACGGTGTGTATGTATGAATGTATGAAACAGAAACGATATTAGAATTCGGATTGTTTATGTACATTGTGTTGTTCTGGGCACTCACTTGTTCTATCTGCACATGATGAAAGGTTTTGCACTATTTTATAAGTTATATTCAGTCTTAATTATTGTTTAAAGATCGTTCCATATCGATAGATCTCTTTTTCAAAGATTCAAAAAGGTACCAGCCAGCTACATTACAATATTTCTCACTCGCAATTAAAAGGGTCATTGTAAACGCTGACGGTCGCGCGAAAAAATTTGCGAGGTAAGTATTTTCTCTGATGTCGCGATAATTTGGACACACAAGTAAAAAGTGAAGTTCAGATTCTGGAACATCTTTACAAAACGGGCAAAATGTTGTGTCAGGTGACCGGGCAATATAACGATATTTATGACTCTTCAATGGTGACACACCTAGTCTGAAACGTAAGAGTACTTTTCTAACAGCAATGTTCTTTATGTTAAACACAGCTTGGGGGAGACTAGGAACTGACTTGAAAGAGGTATAAAAAGAGAATCGTTCTCCTGAAACGTCACCATTTCAGTCCTGCAGGAAACAATCTATTAATCTCTGTTTGAATTCAGACAGAAAAATATTAATATGAGATACTCCTTGATTTTCCCAAACGTGGCCGAATCCATAGCGGTACAATGTGAAGCAAACATTAGAAACCCAGTTATTCTTGTCTTTACAATGAAGATTATTTAACATTTTATAAGCCCTGTAAGGGAGTCGACCTTCGGGCATCGTTATTAATTTAAGCCAAAATTTTACACATTTGGTTTTATTACATATGTAAAGAGGATACCTCCCAGTTTCAGCATAAATCAGGGCATTAGGCGTCCTGATACTGACGTTCAGGAATCTCTTAAGCGCAAACATATGCACCCTTTCAATAATTGTATGATCCGCCGTAAGACCCCATACTTCAGAAGCGTAAGTGAGCATTGGTTGGATCTGACAGTCAAATAACTTAAAAAATATGAAGAAGACTGGTCACCAACTGTCCACAGCAGTTTTAAAATGCAAAGAACACCTTTCTTAGCTTTAAGAGCCATGTCTTCCAAAGCGTATGAAAATGTCAGGCCAGTAGAAAAAAATAACACCAAGGTATTTATAGCTGTTGACAATCTCAATCTTTCTATCGCCGTAAAACCATTTTTCTTTGGATGAAATGTATCCACCATTTCTAAAAATAACTATTTTAGATTTGTCAAAGTTCACTTGAAGACAAAGTCTGCTAGCTGTATTTTTCAAAGTATTCAGTTGTTGCTGAAGGCCAGTCACAGAATAAGACAAAAGAATTACATCGTCGGCGAAAAGAAGTATAAAGATTTCCAAAATGTCATCTGGTGACAAACTTAATGCCATGTTTTCCTAAAGTGTGGACATCATTTGCCAATTCATTAATCAGAAAAGAGAAGAGAATGGGACTACATATGTCACCTTGCTTTACTCCAAGAGGACACATAAAAACACGTCTGTCAAATCACTACCTACTCTTACT
>JADBJO010004575.1:82500-95000 GCA_016801955.1 Conus betulinus
CTGCTTCCTTACAGCATTACACTGACTTCTCCATGTCACCTTGTTATCTGCTTCCTTACAGTATTACACGGACTTCTCCATGTCACCTTGATGTCTTCTTCCTTACAGCATTACACGGACTTCTCCATGTCACCTTGATGTCTTCTTCCTTAGAACATTACACTGACTTCTCCATGTCATCTTGATGTCTTCTTCCTTACAACATTACACTGACTTCTCCATGTCACCTTGATGTCTTCTTCCTTACGGCATTACACTGACTTCTCCATGTCACCTTGATGTCTTCTTCCTTGCGGCATTACACTGACTTCTCCGTGTCACCTTGATGTCTTCTTCCGTACAGCATTACACTGACTTCTCCATGTCACCTTGATGTCTTCTTCCTTGCGGCATTACACTGACTTCTCCGTGTCACCTTGATGTCTTCTTCCGTACAGCATTACACTGACTTCTCCATGTCACCTTGATGTCTTCTTCCGTACAGCATTACACGGACTTCTCCGTGTCACCTTGATGTCTTCTTCCGTACAGCATTACACGGACTTCTCCGTGTCACCTTGATGTCTTCTTCCGTACAGCATTACACGGACTTCTCCGTGTCACCTTGATGTCTTCTTCCGTACAGCATTACACGGACTTCTCCGTGTCACCTTGATGTCTTCTTCCGTACAGCATTACACGGACTTCTCCGTGTCACCTTGATGTCTTCTTCCGTACAGCATTACACGGACTTCTCCGTGTCACCTTGATGTCTTCTTCCGTACAGCATTACACGGACTTCTCCGTGTCACCTTGATGTCTTCTTCCGTACAGCATTACACTGACTTCTCCGTGTCACTTCTTGTCTTCTTCCGTACAGCATTACACTGACTTCTCCGTGTCACCTTCTTGTCTTCTTCCTTACAGCATTACACTGACTTCTCTGTGTCACCTTGATGTCTTCTTCCGTACAGCATTACACTGACTTCTCTGTGTCACCTTGATGTCTTCTTCCCTACGGCATTACACTGACTTCTCCATGTCACTTTCTTGTCTTTTTCCGTACGGCATTGAGCTGACTTTTCAGCGTTGACTTATTTCTTTATTTCTTACAACATTACACGCACTTCTCTGTGGTCTTTTGTTGTCTTGCCTTCTTTCCTTGCAGCACCACTGTGACTTCTTCACAACACCATGTTGCATTCTTTCTTGCAGGATTACATCGACTTCTGTATGTCATCTTGTTGTCTTCTTTACAGCATTACACCAACTTCGCTATGTTATCATGGTGTCTTCTTCCTCACAACACTACTGTAACTTCTGCGTATCACCTTAATGCCTTCATCATGCTAGCAATTAACTGACTTCTCTTGGTCGAATTATCGTCATATGTTTGTTCTTATACAATCACAGTTACTGTGCCTAAGGGTAATTGTTTTGCAACGAAACCTTACATGTTGTCCTCTCACCAGTTCCCTGAGAGTGGTGAAATGCATTTATTCGGAAATTGTCTTGATTTTTCTTTTTCTCAACTGACTTAAAACACTGCAGCGGATTTTCTCTCTCACGCATGTCAGATTGTAGAGTCGTATGCTCAACAGTTCTGAGGAAGTAAAAACCCCATCAATTCTACGAGGGCTATGAGGCCGGCAAAAGATGAAAAAGCACCACATAAGTCGATGAGCCTCTTAAGAATACTAACAGGTAACCAGTTTGGGGATACTGGCGTTACATCCATCGGACGAGACAAGCGTTTAAGGTATAGGTAGGTCAGTAAATTCTATTCGAAGACAGTATGTTCAATAGCAAAAGAAAGGTGGAATGTAGGTCGGTAAATTCTGTTCAAAGAGGAAGTCATTTTGTAGTGCATAAAAAGTGCAAGGTAATCAGTAAATTCTATTCAGAGGGAAAAAAAAAAAACCTTCGATAGCTGGGTCAAGAGTAGGTTAGAAAATGCGATTCAGAGGGAAGGCATTCATTACACATTAACAAGGTCTTAGGCAAGGCAATCGAGCCTGTTCAGAAGGAAAAACATCTATCTGTGCATAAAAAAATACAGCTTATGGAAGTAAGTACGATTCAAAGAGGAGATTCAAGAGGACATTTACAAGGTTCAGCGCTGATCAGTGAAACCTATTCAGAGAAAAAATCAATCAATCTTGCATAAACATTGTACAGGATAGGTCAGTGATTTTGCTTCAGAGGAAAAAAGCAATACATTCAACTCACACTGTCGTTCCACATTCTTCACTGACTGCAGATATCAAAGGATAATGTCCACTGCCACACCAACATCCATTGAAGTCATCAAAATCCAAAGCCCACACCAGTATCCCTCCATACCCATTGTCCTTCGTGTAGCGAACCTGCACAGAGGAATCATCCAATTTGAGGTATAGATGTAGCTTGTGCATGCTTCTTATTTTCTGAAAGCGCCGGAAGTGTGTGTGTGTGTGTGTGTGTGTGTGTGTGTGTGTGTGTGTGGTATCAGTATGTCGTTCACGTGAATCCGGGAATAGTGTGGTGGGTTTTTATTTGACTACTTCTTATCTATAATATAACTGATAAGCTTCTGATCTCTATATATATATTATGAGCATATGAACGCACACATTATTTCCATGCAAATTAACAAAACCGTTATTGAACTGAATGACTGTATCAGTGGTTCTTTTGAAGAAATGTACAGTGCTGTATGCTATATATACCTAGTTCTAATCAATACACAATCCACAAAAATCTACGTGATCAGAGGTATGGGATTTGTCATGCTTTCTCTCTAAATATATATCATATGTCCATGTATTGGAAGGCCTTTTGTTGGTCTCCCAACAGCATTACACTGATTTCCCCATCATATATTACGCCTTTAACCTGTTATCTAACTAAAACAGTATATTCACTCATGTTTATCAAATAATGAATTTCATAGGCACTGAGTTGTGCAAACGACTAAACTCATTGCTGGTGGTTATGTTATCTTTTTCACATCAGTTTGTCAGTAACTATATATCAAACTTGTCTGTTGAAGGAACCATGCCGATTGGTGTCTGGAAACATGCACAAAGTGACCTATGTTATGAAGGAGAATGAACTCGAAAAAGCATTACTGAATAGCGTTCTGCCGTCGGAGGGATCAATTGGCCTCCCACTTCTGTTGCCAGGACACTTACACTACTGGCGACCGGGAATTCGGTCATTCTGATCTAGATGTCACAAAACTGGACCTACGTTTTGATCGCAACAATCAACTGCTCTCTCATGCTTATGCGTTGCCGTTGATTCAGGCAAGCGTCAATCTTCCAACCAATTTTGACAGATTCAGTCGCTCGTCCGACCTTCCAAAACCGGCTGGAGCAGGTCTACTGCGTCATCAAGAAAAAGCGGAAACTCAAAATCAGTCCGTCTGATCTTATCCTTTTAACCCATAATAAAAGAAAAACGACAAACGGATGCAGCAGAGCGCTAGGAGGCTGTAGGGAAAGGCCCTTTCGTCTTCCGCTGAATCCCATCGTGTGCGTGAAGGAGTGAGATAACGATGATTTTTTTTTTACACCATACACTAAAAAGGTAAAGACGACGCCATCGATGCATTGCTTTTGCCAACTGAAAGAAAAAAGAAAGAGGATGGCGCCTGCGCATAGTTTTTGCCCCCACCACATCGGCTTATTTCATTTTCAGCTCGACTACGTAGTGACTTGGTACGAAGACTGAGCAGCTCATCTGAATGTTGTCGTCCTAACCACCGTCGGAGGAGCACGTTGAAGGGAAACAAGTGCCGTGATCCTTATAGACAGTTCGGGCAGAAAAGTGAAAATGAGCAACAATTGAATACCGCTGCACTGTTAAGCGTGGTGTGGAGCCTAATCCAGAAATGGTGACGCATTCTACCGGACCAAAGGTGGGGAAATCTACCGCAGTGCTGGAGAGTCTGTCTTCTGTAGTGTGGTCCGCTGTATCTACTTCTGCTTCACAGGCACTTGAAGAGCAGAAGCTGATTCAAATGTTTGGATCGTCAAGATGCGGCTGACCAAATGGTTATTCGGCAGATTTTTTTTCCTTCCATGCTGGCAAAGTTGTTCTTACATTTTATTGCAGTCGAAGCGCAGGAGCTGCCCTGCTATTTGGCACAGTTTGTGCTACAGTTCGGAGCTGAGTCGTACCAAACTGGACCAGTAGCGTTCACGAACGTAGCTCCTCTCCAGAAAGATCGTGCAGTGCAGGGGAGATAAACTCTACCCGGCCAACCTGGTCCAACTCTGTAAGACTCGACCTCGGACTACGACGCGAGTTGTGTCATACCGCAGGGAAGTATTTATCCTTTGACAGGAATAATAAAACATGCATCATGAAAAAAGTCATTCAGCACAGTTACTGTCATTTTTCTCGGGAAACACCACTAATAGCACACAAAAGGAAGACTGTTGTGTTTACTTAGTCAATATTTGCTTCTGCAATAAACCACATCATGTGTGTGTGTGTGTGTGTGTGTGTGTGTGTGTGTGTGTGTGTGTGTGTGTGTTTGAAGGGAAAACAATTTGAACAAAAAACTAGAGAGAGAAAGTCAGGCAGACAGATAAGCAAACAGACCATAGACAGACAGGAAACAGACTGTAGGAGCCGTGGAGGAGAGCAGGTTGGTGAGCAGGTTGTAGTAAGTGGGGGTCTTTGAGGTTAGACAGTGGTCATGGGACATTGGATGCTTTAGGACGAAGAAGGTCAGGACGTGAGCGCGACTCCTTCGACCTCCCAAACCCCTCATCCTCTACGACAATAGGGAGGGCATCCTTCCCAAGAGAGGGAAGGCTATCCATCCCCCAGCAGGTGAGTGAAGGAAGCCTGCTGTGGTATCTCCCTGCCCTGGATTTCAGTTCAGGGGAAGACAAAGAACAGACTGCCTGAAAAAGCAGCAAGGATGAGAGTCGCAAGTTCTTTCCCATTTCTATTTCACAGCTAGTTTTTGTGTCCGTTTCCATGTCTGTGCGGAATGACATAAAGCAGTCAGTCAGTTCTGCTATCTTCATGTCTTAGCTGAATAGCAGAGAACAGTTAGCTAGTTTTACTGTGATTCATAACGTGCGTATATGTGTGCGTACGTTTACGCGTGCCGGTTAGGGACGCTTGACGCTTGACGCGCGCGCAAATGCGACGCGCCTTTTATTATGAGGCTCCGGCCTGTCCATATCAGGTGTACACAACAAGTGGCAAATACAATTCATTATGAATCAACTCAATCCATGTGTTCCTATTGAGTATTCGAGGTTTATACAAATCTATATTTTCCCGTTTTACCCTTGGCATAGCGTGCCGGTTAGAGAGAGAGAGAGAGAGAGAGAGAGAGAGAGAGAGAGTGACATACGTGTGTGTGTGTGTGTGTGTGTGTGTGTGTGTGTGTGTGTGTGTGTGTGAGTGAAGGAGAGAGAGAGAGAGAGTACCTTCTCACGGATACTGCCGGGAGTGTCGATTCCAACCCAGAGCCGACCCGCCACAAAATAAGGCACTCGCTGAGACTCGAGATATTGATATCTCCGCCTTGATAGAACAAGTCGCACATCTGGAGACAAGGCCACTCTTTATTAACAGACAATCATAATGTTACCATACCCGTATGGCATATCATTCCATGTACTGTAGTCATAGTCAGGATGAATCCTCTGAAGTCGACAATAAGAGCGCTGAATGTCAGACGGCGACGCATTTAGTTCTCTGTTTTCAATATGAGCCACAGTGATGGAAGTGTGCATGATACGGTCACCGTTTTGCTTTCACCTATTGAAACATGAATTTGCATTTACCATGACTGATTTGCAACAATTTCTATTCTTCGATTACTATTGGCCGGTCAGCTGCTGTTGATATACAATAAATATGAAAATGATAACAACAATAATGATGAAAAAAAAAATTGTAATGGTTTACACAGTTCCAGTTCCAAAATTACTACCTAGCGCCTGGTTCTTGACATTTTCAGGAAATAGCAAAGAAAGGCAACATATATGTACAAATCTAATTAAAGCAGTCTGACGAAATGTAAAAATGTATAATTAATACTCATGCAGAGTAAAACGCCACCACAGTTACAATTATCTCAAGACACGTATGCTGTTGTACCCAAATTAGACAGGGCATGGAAGTCAGAGCGTGGCAAAAAAAAAAAAAAAAAAAAAAAAATCAGTTGTTGAGGAGGTTGGGCTTGAAAAGCACAGACCGTTACAAACAGTAGTCGGAGAGCTCGTACTTTGCAGAGGAACCTGTGAAGCGAAGCGTGTGCTAAACAATACTGAAGAACACTTTCTTTCCAATTCTGTGAGGCCGACACACCTAGCAAGTTTGGGGACTTGACGGGTTGAGCTTTTTTGTTTCACGCACTGATCGGGCCTGTCCTCAAGATTGAGAACAGAGAGTTCGCACATTAGAACCGCGCTTTCGGAGGGTTGTCTTTCCTTATGAGTACTGCATGTACCAATTCTCTGATCAAAATCAGTTCCAGGATTAGAAGTAGGTAACCCATATGTGCCTTACGGCGAATGTATTCATTGATGCCAATCCATTCATAAATTCTACTACAATTACACAATGCATTTGTTACTTCAAAAACAAAGAGCGATTAAAACAATAAACTGCACATACAATGCAGAAAAACGCCTCCGACTACAAATAGTCAGCCGAATGTGGAAAATATGCAGAAACTGACTGATTTTTCAAGTTTCAGCATATGTGGCGGAGACAACCCAGCCGTCTGGTGACAGTCAATATCAGTACATGTGTGTTAGCAAGGTAGAATACCAAAAGTTTACTGAACATGTGTTTAGGTCAGAAATGAAGCATTGATCAACTGCTTAAGTATGACCACTGCCAAGGCTTTATTCTGTAATGATAATTTTGCAATTTCTTTGTTCGAATGGCAGATATTCGTGACTTCATAACAAAATTTGGAAGCATAAAGTAAGGTCAAAGGTCAGCAATGTAAATGACTTAAGTCTCGTGTAGTTCGCCACTTTGGGGGATAGTATTTGCAACATTACCTGAACACTGGCTCAACATTGCAAATTCGCCCTTCATCTGCAGGCTCCTTTAGCAAAGAAATCGAATACAAATCTAACCAAAACAAACCATGCCCTGTTCAAGGGGACACTCTTGATGGACCACTAAAACCATCCACTTCACATCAGAAGGCATAGCTGCCAGGAAGAGAGTCCTGTGCTACAGACGCTTGAAACGAAATTACCAACGGCTGAAAAAGTTTCTCCTTCTGACGTAGTCTCTAATATGAAGAGATCTCAGCATGTTGTGTTCCCAGAGACCTTGTCTTTTGACTGCCGCAATACGCATAAAGGCTCCTTGAAAAGATTATTACAGAGGGACCTTCTCACTGGTTGTGGCATTGATAGCAGTTCTGTGGCCTCTCAAAGCTGAAGCTGAATGGAGATAGAGATAAGACCGGTAACAATGGAATAGTTTGAGACAAAAGGGAACTGGAGACCCTCATTTTATCTGTCGAGCTGGGGCATGGGGCTTGCAGACACAAAAATCAGGACCAATAACTGCGCCGACCCTGGCTGAGGAATGAAAATAATCTGCCTTTTCTAAAAAGTGTAGGTAAGGATGATCAAATCTGACAGCGTGATTAGCGTGGTTCATGTAAGCGAGAGGACAAGGACTGGGTTTGAGGTGGGCTTCTCAAAGGACTCGGATTTCCCATTATACTGAAAAGTTATTACTTTTAAACTGCGAGTCGGGGATGGCATCTGTTACTGGGGAGCAGTGACGTTCATTCATTTGCTAACTTCAGTGGTCTTATTCATGCATGTGGACAAAATCTTACATGGTAGCGTCAAAACGGCAGCACCAACGTAAAGGAGGAGGAGTTCAAATAAAACAGATTGATAACATCTGCTTCCATGGAGAGTGAAACGGAGCGGTTACATCTGCTACCGTGGAGAGTGAAACAGAACGGTTACATCTGCTATCATGGAGAGTGACACAGAGCGTTTACGTCTGCTACCATGGAGAATCAAACAGAACAGTTACATCTGCTACCATGGAGAGTGAAACAGAACGGTTACATCTGCTACCATGGAGAGTGACACAGAGCCGTTACAACTGCTAACATGGAGAGTGAAACAGAACAGTTACATCTGTGACCATGGAGAATGAAATAGAACAGTTACATCTGCTACCATAGAGAATTAAACAGAACAGTTACATCTATTATTGAGAATGAAACAACGGTTACGACTGCTTCCATTGAGAATGGAACAAAACAGTTACATTTGCGACCATGGAGAATGAAGCAGAACAGTTACATCTGCTACCACGGAGAATGAAACAGAACAGTTACATCTGCTACAATGGAGAGTGAAACAGAGCGGTTATGTCTGCTGCCATGGAGAATGAAACAGAACAGTTACATATGCTACAATGGAGAGTGAAACAGAATGGTTACATCTGCGGCAATGGAGAATGAAACAGCAGTTACATCTGCTGCCATTGAGAATGAAACAGAACGACTACGCCTGCTGCCAATGAGAGTGAAGAGGCAGCGACGTGGAAAGCAAAACTGAGAAACACTGTCAGTGGGGTTTATGTGACTTAACTCATTTGCAAAACCATATTCTCCCTCTGAAAGACATGTTCATAGAACGACATTAATAGAAAGACAGTATCAACCAAAAAACAAAACCGCATGAAGACCTATAAGCAAAGAAGACGTTTCTTAAAGCAAGGCTGTCTCGAGGACAGTGAAAGTAACCGTAATAGAGATAAGATATTCTCCTTCAAACACTACTTTCGTTCGTTGTCCTGGAATGAAATCTAGTTCCAGTTAATCTGTGTCGTGTGCGCTTGTCAGGTATGTACCGGCGAATTTCACGTGCATTCAAAGATTAATTTGTATGTATAATGCACCACGTGAAAATATCCGATTCCTTGAAGTGATGATGCTACATCGTCTTCAAAGCATCTGGTAACGGAGGAAGAAATGGTTCTCTATGGCCAGCCCTTTCGTGCTACTTTTTCTGTATCTTCTACATGATGTAACGAACTGTAATGCAGAACAGAACGGGTTTGCATGTTTCAGCGTTTACTTAACGCTGGAGGTTTCCAACCAAAGTAAATTCAACACGAAACAAATCCTAGAACAAAAATATATCCGGAGGATGTTAGCCGGCATCCCTTCTCACCTCGTAATAGGTAAAAACTCCTTTCTCGCGGCTGTACTTTCCTTTCCAGCCAGGTCCAACCGCATCGGCTTCCAACCCATTGCTGTTGACAGACTTTAGTCTGAAGGAACGTGCATAGGTTGAGACACCAATGTTAAGCTTCTTTTTAGGAGCCCCTTGCTCATTCCAGTACCTGACTGCAAAATCCTGTCATAAAACCAGTGAACAGTTAAGTGCTCATTTTAGAATCACGGAGGTGACGGTGACTATGCTACAGATTAATCAGAAAATATCAATTAGGCACCATGATTCACAACTCAAATATGTTCTGGACAAAGAAGCATTCTAGTCTATACTAAATAGACTGTAGTTTCGTATTTCTTAAGTCTGCCAGTGATATGAAAATGTAAAAAGAATGATGAACTTTGTTGCTTCGTTGATGAGATTTTTTTCTTCATGATGTTCAGATACAATATCTGTAGCCAAACATCATTCAAGTCAACGCTCATAACTAGATTGCTCTCAACACTGTTGCTCACGATGCAAAGAAATGTAGATCTCTATTTGAACCGCTATCAAAGAAGCAAGTCATACTGAATGAAAATGTAATGAAAAGACGCTGCTATTCAAGTAGTAGTCTGTAGCTGCTATTCAGTAGTCCAAGGGTATTGATATGGAGATGAAATCGAAACCTGGATCATCGTGAGATCAGGGCATGAAGGACCACAAAATTTAAATCTTTTTAAAAATGATCGATGAGAATGAGGAAGATGAAGACGTTTTTTATAGAGATCCGTTTCTGTCTGAGACTACATGATAAGGCTATATTCCAAATCTAGCTTTACAGTGCATCCCAGTCTCAGCCAGGTCTGGGAGATACAGACACCTACCGTGTTAGTCAGAGATCTGAGAAAGTGTCTCAGAGATGCATCCATTAAAGTCAAGGATGCAACTCCACTGTATTTTTCCAGTCTGCCCAACAGAACCCATAGCCAACTCAGTTCTGGTTGGGAGTCGATTGGAAAATCTCACAAATGGGAATTAAACCCACAACCTACAAACCCCGTAATTCGCGAAGCTTTACCACTGCGCCGCCATGGCGACTGGTCATACAATTTATATAACAATAAAGTAGACGTCAAAGCAGCCCCTCCCCCTACATACAAATTCAATACACTGCAGAAAATCACTGACGTTGAAAATGAAATTGTACGCTTTAAAATCAAATGTAAATAACAATTTTCAATTTCTCGTAGAGCTTTTCAGATTAAAAAAGATGTGCCGGTCAATTTGTAAATTCTTTGCATTTTAGAACGTTGTCGACGCTGGAAGCCAGTTTGCACACAACACAGGGACACCATTCTTCAGAAATTTCAAAAGAAGAACGAACGAGAGAGAGAGAGAGAGAGAGAGAGAGAGAGAGAGAGAGAGAGAGAGAGATGGACTGATTTCAGTAGAAAGGATAGAGATTTTAGGTCTGTATAAATCTTCCTATCGATTTTAACAGCTCGGGTCACACACGTAAATGCACACACACACACACACACACACACACACACACACACACACACACACACACACGAAACAAAGAAAGAAAGTGAGATAAAACAAAAGTTACCACATTGTTGTAAATGCGATTTTCCTTCTCCCTACTGTCATTAAACAGAGGAGCGTTGTGTCCGGTGATATTATCCCACGCTCCATTAAAATCATAGGTCATCACACTGATGAAGTCCAGGTGTCTAAACATAGGCACGACAGATACGAGTGGTCAAGCAACAGAAAGTTCTGTATCTATGAGATCTGTGGGGAGAGGGGGGAAGGTTATAGGCCAGCGTAAAATCATACCTGTATACACCAGCGCAAAGTAGCGTGCTTACACACACACACACACACACACACACACACACACACACATCTGTGCACACAAACCCGCACACTAAGAATCCAGAGTTCAACCCCGTCAACCATCCGTCCTATCTAAAAACATGCTTCATCCAGGAGATAACTGAAACACGCATCATAGCTAAGGGACATAATGTTTCAAATCACGGACAAAAGAAACTGAATGGTGCATTCGCGTCATTCATCTGTTCTCCGGTCTTCTGCAACCCTGACTTACCCCTGAATTTTGGCTACTTCATAGGCTTTGTCAATCGTTTTCTTGCCCGCAGCAGCCACCGCAGCTGTCAGCAGAAGACGTGCCTTGCCGGTCGTTCGGGCCTCATCTTCATAAGCCTTGCGCAGTTCCTGCGACAATAGTGGAAGAATTTGCCCCCCATCTTTAGGTCTCATTAAAGTACTTACCATGACAGAATTGTACGACGATTCCTTATCAGTCCCCCCCCCCCCCCCCCCAAAAAAAAAAGACTCCTTGCGGCACGATGAAATCTAGGCTGAGATCTAACCAAAGAATAGTTTGGATCAGGGCAGACACCCACCCACGCCACACACACACACACACACACACACACACACGCACGCACACACCTCCTTCTGTGGTTTTCCATTTACTCTCGCATTTTTCAGTGTCCTCGTGCATAATGTTAAATAACTAAGGCCACAAACGGTCAAAGTTGATTATGGATGATGCATCCTAATTGTCTTGGCTGCCTGCGTGCTTCAGCAGCGTTGCGTGTGGCTTGCAGACCAACACAGGATTAGCAGTCTGTCACAAAGGTGAAAACTGTGTGTAGCATCTGGGCCTGGTCTCATCATGATTTCTTAACACAGAAAACATGTTCGCAGCCAAAAAGAAATAAACACACACACACACACACACACACACACACACACACACACACACACCGCAAAGAAAAATACGTGTTGTTATGGCCACATAGGCGTTTTTTTGTTTTTTTTCTGTCCAAACCTCTGCGCCACCTCAGAGGCAGTGGACCCACGACGCTCATTCCGACACCCCGTCCACAGCCACAGCCCGGTCGGCCCCGCGCACCCCTGGCACCGGCAATCCACAGGGAGCAGTCAATGTCAAGTCGTCAAGAGGCAACCCACCGGAGGAGACACTGCACAGCTGCCGAGTCATTTCGGTGGTGCTCAGTGGCGCCTGTTCTGATCTAACATACGCAGGACACCACCTACTAAGCCCCCTACTGACGACAATAATTGCTGGTTGCGGAGCCGGCGTGAGTGAGCTCTCCCTCCGGAGGGAGCACCACGTCCGTTCAAACGAGCCGCCATGGACTCGCCGATACCGGTGACCCCGACGGAACTAAACCAAGGCCACAGACGTGAAGAGGACATCCAAATTGAGGTCACCATGAGAGTAGGGCATGAAGAGCCACAGAATTTGAGACCTTTTTTTTATGCTGATCGATGAGAATGAGGATGATTAAGATG
>JADBJO010004575.1:100000-135000 GCA_016801955.1 Conus betulinus
GCTATAATGCCATAGCCCTGAAAAGTGATGGTCCTGTGTGAACTGAGATTAAAAACAAAAACAAAAAAAAGAAGAACACACACACACACACACACACACACACACACACACACACACACTCACACACACACACAAGAGTCAGATAATGGCGATATTGAAAGGAGTATTGAGTTGACTATTTTTAATAATATCATGGTTTTGACATCCTTCTCTTTCTCTCTCTCTATGGTGATGCCAAGAGCATGACTGCAGACTGCTTTCCTTTGGGTTTTTTTTTTTAAAAAAAAAACTGTAAGCCATACAAGACTATTCATTATGACAACATTTTGATTTATTTGGAATGAATAATTACTTCTCTTCCACAATACCACTGATAACTCAATAAGTCACTTTTTTCTGCTCAGTTTGCTTGGAATTACCTTTGCTAGAACTGTTAGAATACTTACATGCTGTTTTATTCGACATGGACGTGCGCTGGGAGAAGTCATTTAAACCTTGGGAAGGTATTTTCCTTGGCTTTGTGTATGATATGCACTGTATTGATTGAACAGTACGGAAAATTGGCGCAAGTGTTTTTGGCCTTTGTGCGATTGGTAAAGCATCTTCACACACACACACACACACACATACACACACACACACACACACACACACACACACACACACACACACACCGAGCAATAGGGCCTACGGAGAAAAAAAATGCCCACACATACACTTTTGTAAGAACTACACACATATAGACACACACGCACCGCGCGCGCAGGCACTTACTACACACATGAGAGACCCAAAAAAGCACATGAAAAAAAAAAACAAATGTGGAGCGCCTCATCACTCGTTCGCGCGCACACATACGCATACGCACAAAACACACACACGCACAAACTCACACTTAAACACACACGCATGCGTGCGCAAGCACGCACGCGCGCGCGCGCACACACACACACACACACACACACACACACACACACACACAATGCAGTGATCTGACATGTGAACAATAAGGATAAGTTCAAACCCGAGAGCACAATCTTCCCTCTGCCTTAACTCACCTGCCCCAGGTGTGCTGGCTGGTTTTCTGGACCACAACGCCAGCACATGAAACAAGACAAAACAGTGCTGCCACCTTCTCGCACAACGGAATTGAGAAACAAGAGAAAACGTTTTGATGCTTTTGCTCTTAAGCAAAACAAAGTCTGTAATGATATCTCAGTCACTTTTCAACACTGGATTTACTGTGGAAAGACAGGTCTACATTTTCTTGTGTTCTGGATACTTTTCCCATTCCTTCCTTTCTTTGAGTTCTGCTAACTGGCACACAAGCTGTCTTCTGCCTGTCCCATCCATGATTTTCCACGTCTTAGCCGAGTGCCTTGTGTTTCCTTGACCACCGCATGAAGTGGGGATTTTCAAGTGCTCTGAAATATGCCTTCACCCGTTCTAGCTTGTGTCTTGCCTGCATCGAAGGAAGACCAAGCTGACATCGCATAGTTTCAACTGGTATATCCTTCGTGTGTCCTTCAATCTCTTTGCTTCATTTTTGAATTCTTTCTAATTTTAGAAGATTGCTGTTGGACAGTGTTGTAAGCCTAATCCATAATTAATCACACTTAGTACAAATGCGTGACACAGCCGGTAGAGATGGCGTTATTCAATGCCTTTAGCTGCCATTGCTTTCATGGCAGATAGGGCTTTTTTGCATTTAAGAACAATATTTTCAAAGTGCTTTCTAAAAGAAAAATTCATGAAATAAGAAAAGGACAAAACTTTCTTGTAGTGAAAGGACAATTACTGTAGAGCTACGGTGCAACATAATGATCAACCAGAGAAATCAGAAAGAGAACAGTTGATATAGATCTACAGTAAAATACAATCGACAATCAGAGAAATCAAATATATATATATATATATATATATATATATATATATATATATAGAGAGAGAGAGAGAGAGAGAGAGAGAGAGAGAGAGAGAGAGAGATCAACAGTAAATTATAAAGAACAATCGGGGCGGGAAAGAAAGAATTTTCTCGCGGTGAAAAGCTAGTTCACATGGGGTACAATACAGCATCATGAACAATCAGAGAAATCAGAAAGAGAAAGGGCTTCTTGTGGAGAAAGCCTAGTTAATATTGATCTATAACAGCATGATAAACAATCAGAGAAATCAGAAAGAGACCGAGCTTTCTTGAGGGTCAGTGCATATCTACAACACAACATGAAGAAAAATCAGAGAGACAGACTTTTTGCAGGACGCAGGAGAGATGGGTTGTGGAAATGTTCACTCCTACACCCACACCCACCGCGCGCGCGCGCTCGCCAGAAGTGTGAGCGATGTCTTGTTAAAAAAAATGTTACTGCTAGCGGGGTAAGTTTTCAGGGGTTGCTGATCCTCACAGAAAACAAAATACAGCAGTCTGGTCAAAGCTTGCCAACAGAAAGAAAACTTAAAGAAAAAAGCATAGAAAAAAAACTATCAACAGAATGCACTAGGCCCCTACATATGAAGGTCTCTTATAAAATACTAATGCATTGTCACTGTCGATATCAATATAAAGCAGACGCATTTTCTTTACATCAAAAAGTGTGTTCAATCGCTTCTATGCAGTTTTTACATCCCTCGTGCGCGCGCGCACGCACGCACGCGCGCGCGCGCGCGCGCGCGTCATACACACATGCACGCGCGCGAGCGCATACACAAACACAATAAAAGTTCAGTTTCAAAATGTGCCTGCGACTGCTGTAATGTTAGGTCAGGAACACGCGGTGAGCGAAAAGAAGGAAAAATGATTTAAAAGAAGTTTAAAAGACAGCCTGTGTGTGCCGAACGTTACATTTCTTGATTTTCAACTAGATGAGATTACACTCTCACAAACTGAAGTTGCTGACACCTCAAAAAAAATAGACAAAACCAAGGCATCTTGTTTAGATTTTATTTCACAACATTTCATTAACAGCTTCAGCTCATGTTACATGCTTTCCTCTCATGACACTGTTTGACGGATGTCTTCGTGAGAGTCGATTCCCATTATTATGAAGACTGCGCATGTGATCTCTATACATAAAAAAAGACCAAAAAGAAATTTTGCAGTAATTATTGGCCAGTCTCTTTATTGAGCTGAGTTGGAAAGTTCTCTAGAAGTGTATACATCGATATATGTTTCTTTCTAGCATCAAACGCCATTCGTACTCCCCTACAGTCTGGATTCAACCCTGGTGATTATCCAGCCAATCAATTACTGTCCACCTACAACGAACTCTGCAGTCTTTAGATTGTGAAGTTACTCCACAAATTGTATACCAGGACATTTCAAAAGCAGTCGACTGTGTATGGCACAGAGGTCTCTAATTAAAACTAAAAGCATTCGGATTAAGAGGGAGTTTGCTAGACTTCCTCAGAGACTGCTCTCCAACCCTTCCCAGGCAGTAATAAAAGGTGAAAACCTGACATCGAAAGGCTTTCTGCAGGAGTGACACAGGGGTCTGTATTAGGTCCTTTACTGTTTCTAGTCTACAATAATGATATAGTATATTATATCGTTTTTGGAATCAAGCTGTTTGCTGACAATACTAGTTTAGCATTTTCTCTGTCTAAACCTGTAATCCAAGCTGAAATATTAAACTCTGACCTGGAAAAGATTTCTGAATAGGCAAAGCGCTGGAAGCTTAAATTCAATGAAAACAAGACAGAACTAGTAGATATTATTCGAGATCACAAAAAAAAAAAAATTATCCGCTGACATTCGGTAATATATTTCTGCAGCCAGTTAATGCACACAAACATCTTGGTTTAATTTATTATTCAGAATAACTGTAGATGGAATGAACATACCAGATGCACGGTAAAGAAGACGAACATGTTGATTACTTGCCTACAAAACTACAAATACAAAATATCCAGGAAAGTGATAGAATCCTTGTTGAAATCATTCATCTTGCTTCACTTTGACTACGCTGATATTGTCTGGGACAACTGCAGTGAAACACAAGTAAACATATCAGAAAATCTTCATTTAGGAGCAATTCGCATCATTATAGGAGGTGTTAGGTAAGGTTATGTTGCTTATAGCCCAGCCGACCGCAAAAGGCCATAGGAGGTGTCAAAGGTAAAAGTAAACAAATTGTATGAAGAAACCGAATTCTGCTCTTTAAAAGAAAAAAAAGACACACACTAATTAAGTTTTATACAATTGTCAACGGTTGTGTCCAGAATACTTAAAAGTAGCCTAGTCCCAGATCTGGTATCAACAAGAAATCCCTACTCACGGCAAAGACCTCTTAAAAGACATGTGCCTCTATGCAAAACCAAAGTGTACAAAAACTCATTTATTCCAACCGCAACTAAACTCTGGAACCGTCTCCCTGATAATATAAAATCCACTAAGTCTCTAAGCGAATTTAAACGTCATATTTTGCAGGATGACTCAGTTGTACCCCATTATTATTATTATGAGAAACGAGCAGATTCACCATTGCAGACTCCGCCTACTAGGAATGAGTAATTTAAATCAAGATCTTGTTAACCGTCATTCAAAAGCAGACCCAGTCTGTCAATGTGGTACCGATTCAGAAACGGCCGACCATGTCTTATCATACTGTCTACATTAAACTACCACCAGAAGCGACACGATCTCCACTATTTCACCCAAACTACTTGATGTCGGAATTCCTCTCCGTGGTAAACAAGCCCTCTGACGCGAAGATAATGAAGCTATATTCGAAACTGTCCATCACCTTAGTAATTAATCAATACGTTTTTTGAGTACATGTTAAGAAAACATTAGTTTTCAATAAATTGATATAAATGTCTATGGTAATGAAACTCTTAGAGCAGAACTCATTCTCTCTGTCTCTGAACGTTTTACACAAGGTTAATAATGTGAGTGGTTTATTGGCATGCATTTTTGTTGTCTTTAGTATTTACCATTTCTTTACTATTATATTATTTTCTTGATTTCTCATGATTTTGCACATGTTCACATTTACATATATATGCATATACGTATTTGTGTATATACATGAATGTGTGCATGTAAAAAAATATATTTGTAATATAAACACACACACACACACACACACACACACACATATATATATATATATATATATATATATATATCTCACACACACACACACACACACACACACACACACACTTAAATTGTGTCTGATCCCCAAATCCCGCTTTTTCTGTGGGCAGACACATGCTCAAACACACGCGTTGGTCTATATCTTTGTCTCCCTGTCATGTGGTGTGTATGAGTGTGCGTATGAAGCGTACAGAGAGACAGAAAGACAGACAGAAAAAGGAACAAAAATCTGAACCGGACATGGGTAGATGAGGTCAATCGATTTAACATCTCCACACGAGAAGAGAACTCACTTGCATTCGTCTGTCACTGCGGACATAAGAGGGTAGGCACCAGCACCACAGGATGTTCCTGTGAAGTCGTCCCATGTCCAGTGCCCACACCATCACGCCTCCGTATCTTTCATCCTTGGTGTAGCGAACCTGTTTTTTGTACATCATCCTTAGTGCCGTTGGCAAAGGGGGAAGTGTTGTTTTTTTTTTTTTTTTTCGCTGCGATTTCGTACATAGGTCTGTATTGATCTTTTTTTTTTTCACTCAAGCACAACTTCATCTCTGTTAGGAAGATGTGTGTAAAATGCGCACACGTGGGCGAGTACGAATGCGTTAGTAGATGCGCGAGTGGTGAGTGTTTGCGCGAGCGCATATGGGTGCATGAATGTGTGTGTGTGTGTGTGTGTGTGTGTGTGTGTGTGGAGAGAGAGAGAGAGAGGGGGGGGGGGGGAATGGAAGGAAGGATCTCCTCATTTGCCTTTTTACCTTTGAGTTTGTGAATGGTCATATGATGATCCTGTGACTCATAGCTAATTCTTGGCAAGGCTGGGGTCGTGCCTTAAATGCCCTGGAGCTGCTGACTGAAGCCTCTTTTCTCGGTGTCATTATAATCAATGGCACATGGGTATCATTATGTAGAAGTGACTTTCCAATATGAGATGATCGATCCTGTCGTTCACAAGTGTTCACTCCTCTGTGACACTGCTGGCCCTTAGAGCCAGTTCGCCCCAAAAGAATCAATCTCGACACCATGAGTTGCTATTTGAGAAACAGTTTTGCCAACGTCCTCCAACAAATTTCACTGGGAATATTGTTCTTGTGCACCTCCATTCGTTTGATCATTTGAACCCAATCATGTGTCTGTGAAAAGTAATGTTCTTGTGTCAGAATTAAGTGTTAACTGACCTGGGGTCCTTGGGGTTCTTGGTTTAATCACAGGTTTTCACCGGTAATCGTTGTCCATTGTGCAGGAGACTGTTGTTGCACTGACTGCTTCAAAGCCGTCGTACTTTGATCTGCTATCACAGTTTCGTTGTCAAAATTATTTTGGGCAGGATCAGGTTTTCAGACAGAAGTCCAGCTGTTGCCTTACGTTAGCATTAAAAGCACAGATGGCGTTTTACTGCCTTTATACGCAACGACACTTGATTGTCCGCCGGGGATCATAACGGTTTGTGGCCGCTCTTTTCTCATGTATATGCATCGATCAAGCTGCCTCAGCCCTTGCACTGCTCAAGCTTATCTGACGTTGGCATAATGCTGCTCACCCCCATCTTCATCCCCGCTCGTGTGGCTTGTCAAGCCAGGAGATGGTGGGTATGGTGTTAGAAATCAACCCGTGGGGGGTGAAGAACTAAGTGTGAACCATAGTGCGTGTCCACACCTGCGGGTCCAGCTAATGAACAAAGGACAGGTCCTATAATCTCTCTACCACAGCTGCCTGATGAGTCCGTCCGAACCTGGAATACAAGTCCAAGCGTATAGTTGAGTTTACTGTATACGCTAAAACACGAGCTTCATAAAACGAAGATTTTCGTTTCATCACCGCTCCCCTCCACCTTCTCCAAAGCGACTTTCATTAACACAAAAACGGTAACAAAGAAATAGGAGTGTGACACAGCGAACAGTTGAATTATCCGTACTCACCGACTTCAATTGTCCCCGATTAGATTTTTCTTTTCGGTTCACTTAACCGTAGTCACGCAGTCTCAGTGCTATGCGCGCACAGAGAAATTTAATATTGGTTCTTTAATTGAGGCAGTCTCTTGTCGGATGCACTGTTCGAAGTAAGTCTTTTCATAGTTCTTGACGGGACGGAAAGTACTGCGTTACGATGTCGTGAAGAACGGCAATCATAAAACATGTTTCCTGTACACAGACATCTACACAGATGTCAGTCAGTCTGTTCCTCATCAATAATACATTCTGATCAACATACTGACTGCATGCAGCGTCTGTCTCTTTAGGCATGCTGCTTGCAGTGTCTGTATGTTTTAACATGGTGGAGCAACTGCTTTGTCTGATGTCTAATTGATGGCTAGAGGCCATTAAGGTACAGTGGTCATTGAGTGAAAGCAGCTCTTCTTGTCTGCAGCTCCGCTCTCCAATCCATTGGAGTCCACAGTTCTGAAGTATCGTTTACTGCGTCAGTCACTTTGTTTAAAAAAAAATGTTGTCTCCTCTTGGGCATTGTGGAATTTTTTTTATGCTTAATCTCCTCGCTGTGAAAGTCATTGTTATCACCCCCCCCCCCCCCCCCCCCCCCCCCCCAATGCCAGTCGCTTTCCCCGCTCTCTATCTCCGAGCACACACATTTGCACTTACTGAGTATGCGTTCGTGAGTGCACACACACGCGTGCTCACACGCGCGCGCGCGTGTGTATGTGTGTGTGAAAAGATGGACAGAAGGCATATGCCATGATCAAGAGAAAATCAATGCTTGTTTCTCATTTTCCATGTAGGTTTCGTACACACAATTGTGTGACTGACAGCAGAACAAAAGCCGTGTAAAATTCAAAGGACATAACCCGCAAAAAAATCATACCAAATGGACCAACACTGTGACTTGTCTTTACCTTCGTTCTAAAACTCTCGGGAGAGTCGTATGCCACCCAGACGTTATCCTTATATGCATATGGCACTTTCTGAGATGTAATCATCTCAGTGGTGGCTCCAGACTTGAGAATCGGGCACACCTGTAGACGAGACATAAGATACACACAGAGACAGTATAAGCCAGTGGAATGAGCTCCAAGACGACACATTTTTAATGATTTCTTTAAAATCGGGAGTGGAGGCAGGTGGGTGGGGAATGAAGGTGAAGATTATTGTGAGACGCAGGGGTTTTTTTAACACACATTAACATACATGTTAATCCTGCTTTGCTTTAGGAAATACCAGCGCTTCCAAGATCAGTACACCTTTTCATTCTTTTTAATAAACGAAAGGCGGAATGAAACTTTGTTTTATGACACGAGCCGGTCTGCTAACCATAGCCAACTTTCGGTTAAAGAAATAATGCATTTAATACAACACCAGAGTTTCGGAGGGATACAAAAGATAATAGGTCCATGTGCCACAATATAGTTTGGTGGGCAATCGATGGGCCACAATATAGCTTGGTGGGCAATCGATGGGCCACAATATAGCTTGGTGGGCAATCGATGGTCCACAATATAGCTTGGTGGGCAATCGATGGGTCATAACAGAGCTTGGTAGGCAATCGATGTGAGACTGTGCACTACGTTGTCCAGCGCAAATATACATTTGATATTGGCTGTGTCAGATTCTGAGGCAGTCAGGTTGGGTAAGGAAGGCAGTGTTGGTAGAAGGTCCAGAGAGACAATTATGGATAGTTACAGATAACCCATACATCATTGCATCATAGTTTGTCTACACCTGTGTCTCTTTGAAGCAAATCTTGTGATAGGACTGAAACTGTACTTTCGGTTGTCGTCATATTCTTTTGTATTAGTTCGGACACACATACACACACACGCGCACGCGCGCGCGCGCGCGCGTGCACACACACACACACACACACACACACACACACACACACCGTCTCGCTGAGCTCACAGACTGAAGTCTATCGTCCCTGCTAAGCTGAAGTCGTCTCAGTGGGTGTGTTGCCATACTGGGCGTCGAGTGTTGTGTCAGGTTACTGGGCTTCGTTTTGTGGGGACGGACCAGAAAGCTGGGTGATGTGTGCGTCCCATACACTGTCATGTATCTCCGGTATTTCAAAACTCGTCGTCTCCAAACCCCAGTAGTTTAGACCTCCCCGCCTCCAAGTTTGTGTATTTAAAGGTATGGAGAGACAGCCAATACCCTCAGAAGCTCTTTGAGATTGGTCGTCGTGGGCTATTAGAATGTGCTTTTTAAGATATCCGCTGTCATGCGATTTGATTTTTTGTCATCCCATTTTTTACTCTCCAAAATTGTGCGATGTCATGAAAAAAAAGAAACAACAACAACAACAAAAAACACCGTCTGTGTGTGGCCGTGTGGCCTCTAAAATGATTAAACTTTGGAATTTCAGCTCGAGTAGTTTACATACACCAGCCTCAGGGTTGAATTACGAAGCCACAAGGAGGCGCTGTCTCCGTAATAAGCAACACTTCGACTCCCGACACTTTGCACACCATGGCCATGATCAGACTTGTGCCTGACGTCAAGACATGGTGCGATAAAGCAAAAAAATGCGTCATAATTTACAGCAAAGACTGCAGAGCAACAAACCAATCGGGTGAACCCGCACAAATCTGTATTGACCAAGTACAGAATGCACATGAAGACATCAAGTTCCAGTGAATCTGCTTTCTCCTGTGGAGATCTATGTGTGCTGAACGGTCCGCAGTCAGCCAATGCGGATGACCACTCGGCCTTACAGAAGAAATAGAGGCAGCAGCAGAACAGACTGCCGAAAAAACAAGCAGGTTTTCCAACTGGAAGAAGCACCACTAAATAAATCTCCAACGTCCAAATCCTGTGTGAGATATCCATTTAACACCAGTTGGATCTATAGGCCTACCATTATTTTCATTGACTTGAACAGAGAGCGTCTGACAAGGTCTAGCATGCAGCCCTACTGGCGACCATGAGGAAATGGAACATTGATAGGAATCTTGTCAGTGTAATGAAGCTACCAATGGAGTCCTTTACAATGGCAGCCAAAGCTAATAGTTCTGCACACACCTGCTGACGTCCAACACGGCTTTCTACACTCCTCCACTCTCTTGAACCTCGTTCTGGAAAGATTCAAGACTGATCCAATAAAAAAAACATCTTGTGACATCGAGCATGGGAGGCAGGACCATTACCAACATATGCCGTTCCGATGGCATGAATGACTTGGCTGGACAGGAACAACTCGCCCACTTTGTAAAACATCAGCAGCATATGGCATTCAAAATCAAAGCATCAGTGTAGAAAAGACAAAAAACTGGTTACAGGTAACAATCAAAACAAACAAACAACAGCCGAAAAACGGAAAACCACTAAACACATTTGAAGAGACATAAAACCAAGTAATCAAAACTTGAGACTGTGACCAGGTTCAAGTACCTGGGAGCAGTTATGACGGAAGAAGGGTTCCAGCCATGACATCTCTCTGGCATGGCCCAAGCATCAATAGCGCTCTGAAAGTTAAAGGCCGTCAGGAACCAGACAACATCTTTCTCAGATCCAGTGTGAGAATGATGCACATACCAGTGATACCCTTTCTCTATGCTCATGAAAGTTGAAATGAGATGCTACAGCAAGATCCTCCGCATCTCCAACAACAACAACAACAACAAAACCTGTGTCGCCTTTAAAGGAGTGCGGAAAAGAATCGAAGCCGATGGCCCCTTTGAGTAACTGCTAACGATAGTCAAGAAAGGAAAATTGAAATGGCATGGTCACATCGCCTTGCTAAAGACATAGTGCAGGGCCCTATACCAGGAAACTGAAGAATGGACAGAAAGATTCAGTTCAATTCGAGCTGCCTATTGCCCAACCCGACTGAAAAGAGCTATATCAAGGCTGTGTCCTCGTCCAAGTCAACATAAACACACAAATTCGCGCGCGCGCACACACACACACACACACACACACACACAACATATATATATATATATATATATATATATATATATATATACATATATACACACATATGTCATACAAACACACACATAGAGACACACACACACACACACACACACACACACACACACACACACACACACACACACACACACACACACACACATGCCAATAAAAAAGGTTTTCATACATTACCATAAGAAATGCTGTAAACTATTTTTTCAGTGAAATCTTAACAGACAGAAAAAGAGACGGAAGGACATCATTCAGGAATGGACAGGCTTGACCTTTGCCTTTTCACTAAGACTGGGAGAGGACAGACAAAGACGGAAGAGGATTTTTAGTCCAAATGATACCCCAACGACTACAAGGCTAAGAGACTAACACTAGCTTTCAATTTTGCATGGTCCTGTAAATTTTCTGTATATAAAAGCGAGAGAGAGAGAAGCTGAGATGCGCGGATAATATGGCGCTGCTTTTACCTACAGAACATCAGTATTTGCCTCTCTGTCTCTGTCTCACTCTCTCTCCTCCTCTTCCTTCCCCTCCCCCCCCCCCCCCCCCCTTCCCTCCTCCTCTCTCTCTCCTCTCTCTCTCTCTCTCTCTCTCTCTCTCTCTCTCTCTCTCTCTCTCACTTCATAGTAGGCCAACGCTCCTTTCTCCTTTGTGTAGTTGCCAGCCGGACCAGGCCCCGTCGTTGCTGCTCCGACGCCGTGTTCGTTCGGAGAGGCCAGGGTGTAGGATCGTCCGTATAAAGACAGGCCGATGTTCAGTTTCTCCCGGGGGGCTCCCTTTTTCACCCAGTACCGGGCTGCGAAATCCTGTCCACAGCGATCGTCGCTTAAATTTGGAATAATGATCACTAATTCTCTGCCGAAGAGAAAGAACATCAAGCGGTCTAGCATGGTGGCAGTCGAGTCACCCTGGCCATGGCAGGATGATGTGGCAATGTGTGTGTGTGGACTGAAGTCAGAAATCAAGTGCCGTGAGTTATCTCCGCATGAGGCTCTGTACTGATTCGCGCTGTTTACAACCACGGGCACTACTTCGGTACAGTCAGTTCATGTTTTGACTGGGATAGTGGTCAAAATGTCTTTCAAACTTGCCGCATTTTCAAAACACTTTCTGGTACATCTACTGCTTAATATTAAAAACCAGTCGAAGTGAAGGGCATCAAGCAAATACAAAAACTAACAGTTTATTCGACGAAATACACACAGTTTAGGTCAAGACCAGCACGTTTTTTGACGTCGCACACATGCGACTGAAATCGTTTCCGGAAAAGAGTGCGCTCTCTCTCTCTCTCTCTCTCTCTCTCTCTCTCTCTCTCTCTCTCTCTCATCTAAAACTGATCGTGACTGTGACTTCTAGTTAAGGTTGTTTCGAAAAAAGTTTCGAGAACTTTAACAACTGCACCAGTTAAATGTAAGATATTTCTATTGATCATGCGCGCGCGCGCGCGCGCACACACACACACACACACACACACACACACACACACACACTTGCAGAAACAATATCATTACCAACATTTTGCACACACACACACACACACACACACACACACACACACACACACACACACACGCACACACACACACACACGCAAGCACACACACAGAAACACACACACACACACACATACACACAAAAGCTCGCATGACACGTTTTCTATATCGCATTTTTTTTCCAGTGTAATAAAAAAAAGAAAAACGAAAGATGAGACTCTAATTAGGACGCATTACAAAAAAACTGTACAAGATCTCATCAAATGATTAATAAAACACGGTTTTTTTCCCTTTAAATACAACAGTCTCCTTAGTCTCTCTTGGTTCATTTCCAAACAGAAATTAGTGTTTAAGGTTCAGATAATGTAAAACAGACACCGACAAATACAAACACCTTGCACCACGAGCTGTGCTATGATTGGACACGGGAGCAGGAACAGACATACCGTGTTGAAAGTCGCATTAGACCCCTTATCGTCAGGACTGCTATACAAAGGCGAATTGTGTGCAGTAAAACTATCCCAGGCTCCATGGAAATCATAGGTCATCACGCTGATGAAATCTAAAAAACTGGAAAACGACATCATATTAATCCATATATTGGTATTATACTAAAAAAAACAACTTATCAATCCATGTATTGGTATTATAAAAAAAAAAAAAAAAACCCTATTTCATCAACTGGCCTTATTTACACATATTATTTCTTTATTATTCTTTTGTTTCGAGCAGCTGCTTGTCAGCTGTCAGATGTTTTTCCCTGGAGTTTGTTTCCCAATCAGATTATTGCAACCCATTATAATTATGGTACTGATCCCCGAAGGTCCGCTAGCCTCTATTGATAAACAATACCAGCACCAGCACAGTGGAATTAATGTAGGACAAAATCAGTGCACATTGAAATAGCTTGGTGTCCCAACTGCTTCACTGGTGTAGCTCTCTTCTGCCGCAGGAGAAAGCTGAATCCATCCTGGAGAAGTACAAAGTAGACAAACCATGCTTGAGGACTCTGGAGACAAGATCGTGAGATCAATCCAGCCAAAGCTGAAAACTGACCGAACATGACAAGTGGAGGCGACAGTGGACGTAGCAAAGGAAACCCGAAAATCAAGGAAACAACAGGACAGGACAAACCAACAGACAAGGGCTGGGTCAACAGATATGAAGTGGTGGTCAAAAAACAAAAGGGAGAGCAAACAGAGACATGTTAATACGTTGGTTGTAGAAAGAAGAGGATGCAAAGAGAATCCAGCAGGCAGTCCGGCAAGGCTAACAGTGGCCCTGGACTGCGTGGACAAACGCACCCCAAAGAAGTCTTAGCTCGAATGACACGTGCCACAAGGCTCCTCCTAGGATCAACTTCATCCTCAAATCTGTATGGGACCTCCAGCCCTCGGATTCGGGGGAAATTAGAAGACCCTGCATGTCTGTTCCGTCACAGTCAACAAACTCTGAAAACTTTCCTTTTGAAAACTTTTCGTGCAAAGCAGCGCTAACCCGGGGAACGTACACATGGAGACACAACCATGTGAGGTTAGCCCTGTCAGCGGAAACACTTCGCCAGCAGAAGACCCCGCATCGACATTCTCCATGGCAGAAGGCCACAAATCCTGATCTGGAACAGCTGTGATATCAGGAACATGGAAGCAAGGTTTACTGGATGGAGTAGATTGGGGACAAACAGTAGACTTTCTAGAATGGGAAAATCATTGTGAGATCACAAGGAAGGGTAGCAAGAAACCAGGTATTATTCTCCAAATTCATCAAATCAGCTGATTTTTATTGAACTCACTGTGCCATATGACAGCACAACGGAGCAAGCTCGCTTGTACAGGACTGAAAAGCATGCCAACCAAGCCAGCAGCTCGAGGAAATCCGGCTTCCAAGCTAAAGTCCTCGCCACAGAGGAGTAGGTTCTTCAGACTATGATCTCTTGAAATAGCTCGTGATATCTGGAAAGAGGAGGACCAGAACTCTGGAGGCAATGGCAGAGGCAGATGAACTTCATAAGGCTTAAATTTCGCAACTTGGAGGAGGTGTCCTATAACGATGTGAGTAAAACATCCGTCTAAAAAGGCAACGTCTTGAGACGCCCATCCACCCAGGAACTGCCGGTTTGAAGCCCAGCAGCGCCAGTTAAAAAAGTTCTGACTACGGATGGACATCTATGGGTCATGATCTATATGCCGCAAGGTCCCTTCGACTGAAGAGTTCAGGGCTGCAACAATTGCCTGAGGGCGTTAACGTCTCTGAACACCTTCTGCTGTCAAACTGTCCCAAAGGTTCTTCCAACAGTGTACTGAACTGTACTGCATTTTATCGGATTGTAGGGTTTTTATATAATTGCGCTGTATTCTACTGCATTGTGCTGCACTCAGCTAAGCTACGTTGAATAGCACTGTGTTGCATTGCACTGCCTTGCACTGTATGGTATTGAACTGAATGGAAATATACTGTACTGTGTGTTATCGTTATATTGTACTATATTGTACAGCATTGTGTTTTATTGCATTGTACGGTGCTGTTTTTGCTGCGCTGTTGTTTATACTGTATTGTGTACGTTGTGTTGTATTGTATTTTTATCGTAATGCATAGCTACAGAGTCACAACAGATTCGCACAGTCCAGTTGGGACTTCAGCCTTCTTCTCCCGAACAGAACACGTCACCACAGGGCGTCTCCGCCCACAGTGTTTTCCGCCTGACAACACTGCTTCTGACCTGCTCAACTGGGTTTCCTCCTACACTGGGTGTTGCCAGGGACAATCAAGTCCGGTTACTTAAAGTGCAGAATGTACATGCACACACACACACACACACACACACACACACACACACACACACACACACACAGAGAGAGAGAGAGAGAGAGAGAGAGAGAGAGAGGGGGGGGGGGGGGGGGGAGAATAAGAGAACAAGTGGTCGTGCGGATATTTAGGACCTTTCTTTGGTGGGCTTTACCTGTGCGCAAGTTATACGTCCAGGAACATCAAAATATTAATGTCCCCCCTTCCCCCCTCTCCCCACCAACAACCACACACACACACACACACACACACACACACACACACACACATATATATATATATATATATATATATATATATATATATTGTACACACACACACACATATATATCTATATATATATATATATGCATACATAAATACATGTATGGGGTACACAGATAAAAAAAAAAGAAAATAGGGGAAGAGAGGCAAATGCATGCAACAATAGCAGAGTAGCAGAGTAGTCCAAGCTGTACAGTGTAAACTCTGCTGTCACATTCATGAAGAGTCGGTGATCAAAACAACTCACGATGATTATTTGTTTATCTGGTTTATATTTGAGCATCACAGGGTGCTCTAAATCTCTTGCCACACGGAACTGAGTTCGACTTACTATGCAATGGCAGGAATTTCATATCCCATGTCAATGGATTTTTCTTGCGGCACCTACCGCTGCCGTCAACAGAAGACGCTCCTTGCCTGTTCGTGCGGCCTCCTTATTGAATGCCAGGCGTAACTCCTGAAGTAGGAGACCAAACCGAGTACAGTACAGGAAGTGGAAGCCAAGCAAAACAAATCAAAACAGAAAAAGCAACAACAAAAAAAAACAAAGAAAAGAAAGAAAAAGAAAAGATAGTGAAACTTTCGAGAGGATAAACTGTCTTGACTAATATAATCGAACTCACCAATGTACATCATACCATATCCAAAAAAAAGCGACTTTCGAGAGAATAAAACTATCTTGACAAATATAATCAAACTCACCGATTTACATCATACCATATCTGCTCCAGTAACAACAAAAAAATCGAATGACTTATCCAGTCATTTTGCAGCCACATTGTGTGCAACTCGGTGGTTTTTCTAATGTTGTTTGTTCAGCTCTACAACATTCAGACTATTTCTTGCCCAAATAAAACAATCTGAAAATAAGACGAGCGGTTTCAGTCAGACAAAAATGTTAAACCGACAAACGGTATCAACTTTACACCAATTGTTTATTGTTGAAAGGCCAGATTGCTGGTGGTGTTGCTCCTATTTCCAAAGAGGGCTGGTGCCACTATGAATCATAGCAGACTCCGCTCATAAATGATCGTTTCTTCACTAGAAGTATGCGTACCATGACACCTACAACTGGGAAGAAGCCCCACACAGAAACCAGGCGCAAAGATCATCCAGCCTGACCCCAGAGTAGTACTGACAGCGGAGACGACCAAAAAAAGGGAAGCCTCATATTCCGACCTCATTTTGCAACATCTTTCGCTGAATGTGGCGAGGAAGAAATCCATGGCCGCGTATTTTACCCAAGAAATGGGAAGAGCGTTTAAAGTCTTCGCTGCTTGATCCAGGAACAGAGACGCATTGGTAGGGGGTCTTAAGTTGAACTACAGTGAACCATTAGAGGCCTGAAACTAAAGTTAGAGTCAAGTCTGTCTTCTCATTCACGGCACAAAGAGAGCCATTAAGATTGACCCTAACCCCTCGGGGTCAAACACCCCCACCTCTATTTGCACGAGCAGGGAACGTAAGGATGCCCCCTCCAACCCTTCTGATGCTTTCCACTCCTTCACCCATTCCATGAGAAGGCATTGGTCCCAGAATTTTAGTGTCTGGTGCCATGTCACATTAAACATCCTTTAAAACACACTAAGGAGAGGGTGGCGAGCACATCAACCATAGAGAATGAGATTCAATGAAAACTCGCCCAGAACGCAATTCTCTGTCTGAGCCCGACGTTAACGGACAGGCAGGTGAAGATCAAATCCAACTATTCTTTTAGCATGCAAACAGCATAATTTGCTTAAAATGTTCCAGCTTTGTGACGCCCAGACGTGTAAGTCTAAACAAATGTCATATTATCACATCTGTTTGAAGACGGCCAACACCAACAATTAAAGGGATGTATGCGGAGATGAATAAAAGCAGTGCGTAGTGAAATACGTACATAGCTAGTGGTAACTAAGTGAAAACAAAGAAAGCAGGTCCATGATCTGATGGGAAAGTGTGGAACTGAAAGCTTTAAGCCATCCACAAGAAGCATAGGCACTTTCCATCCATGGAGTGATCGGAATATGGAAGCAAGCGTGCAGTAAAAGCAGATTAAAGGTATCCGAACAGTAGATTTAGTGGAGAACCAAGCTGTCAAGAACTGTCGAAACCATGGCAGGCAGCCTCCCACACTGATTGTCATTCTAACCATCTTGTCCGCCTGCAGATCAATCCAAGACTGAAGACAGCGACAAAGGCTGCCGCCAGCGGGAAGCAAAGCGGGTAAGTAAATGATGGCTAACAGCCAGTCTGAGAGGCCAGGCCGCCCTAGGACTAATATGCATTAGAGTCTGAAGGGGTGACTTGAGTCAGCAGAAGGCCTAAGCTTCCTCTGAAATGGAGCGCGAATTAATGTCTGCCGGAAATGGGCACTGAGTTGAGCTGATTTGATGAAGGCCTTGAAACCAGATCGCCACCGAAGTCAGCCTGCTTCTTCGCTAAATGGACTTTCGCACAGTTGACTTTCACCAGAGAGGGTATTTTCTTAATGGACTTTCACCAGAGACGATCGTTTCTAACACGAGGAAAGTTTAGTTGTCACCCAAACTCTGTGTGTGTGTGTGTGTGTGTGTGTGTGTGTGTGTGTGTGTGTGTGTGTGTGTGTGTGTGTGTGCACGTGCGCATGTGTGTGTGCGTGCGCGCACATGCGTTTACCGATGTTGAGAGTTGACTTCAACGAGGAGGTAACAGCTCTGATATGGCCGTTAACGGTCTGCTGGATTGTAAGCAGCAGGAACTGGATGACACTGACAAAGAAGAAAGAAAACATCGGTCACAGTCGCCCACAACAAACACCCAGGTCGGAGCTGTATGGGGGCAATGACTGGAGGTCATTTAGCGACAACTTTTGTTTTAGCCTTCGGATTACATCTAGATCCATTTAGTGAGCTTGAGTTTGTTTCATCAAGGTGACATAACTGCATGCAGATTAGTCTATGAAGATGGATTCTCCCTTTCGTGTGTCAGACATAGGAGTAGGCAGGCAGGTCCTTTGCTGATGTGGGTCCTTATGTCGGAACGAAGACCTATTCCTGAGGCACAAAGTCGTCCACAGACGCTGCATGGAATGGAGTCCTGCAAGGATGGGCCCCATTTTCACTGATTCCTCTTTTCCTGGATGACGGTTACTCTGTTGCGCTCGAATGTCTTTGTGCCCTGGGTACACTGTTGCTTCCACTGTGTTCTGTCAAGGGCGACATCTTCCCAGGAAGCACTGTCCATGTTGCGCTTCTTCTGAGGTTAACATTCAAGGTGTCTTTGCATTTCTTAAGAGGCCTTCCTTGGTCACGTTGTTCTTCCTTCACTTGTCCATTGAGCAGCATCTTTGGAATTCTGCTGTCCTCAATACGGGCAACGTGTCCTGTTTATTGGAACTGGCTTTTGATGAGTATACACCCAATGCTGGGTAGCCCCACTTCTTCTGGACCTGTACATTGGGCACTCTGTCTTGCCGTTTGATGCTGCAAATCGTGCGCAAGCATCATTCATAGAACTGTTCGAGTTATTGGATGTGTCGGCGGTACGTAATCCAAGTCTCATAACAGTAAAGGAGAGCACTCAGAATCACAGCTCTGTACACGGCGGCCTTTGTGCACAGTTTGATGCCGTGGTCTTGGCACAGATTCTTTGGGAGTAGTCTATATATCAATGCTAACCCACATACGGTAGGACACAAGAGTTCATAGCCAGATGGCCAAATCAACGGGGAACTAAAAGAATAGATTTGAGAAAATGATCTGCAGGACAAGACTGCTGATGCCTGATCTGTTCATAATCCGATGGGCTGGTCAGATCTTGGATTCCTAACTAATTTGTCTCCGCTAACTAATTTGTGTGTCCGCTGTGTGTGTGTGTGTGTGTGTGTGTGTGTGTGTGTGTGTGTGTGTGTGTGTGCACGTGCGCGCGCTCGTGCGTGCGTACGGGGGTGGCTGTGTTTATGAATGCCTATGCGTGTACATGTCTGTGTATTTAGGCTTACATTATGCGTATGCGTGTACGTATGCAAATGGGTATAAGTGTGAAATAAAGGTGTAAGTGTGTTGGAAGAGCAGTTCCAGGATCGTGTAAGTCAAGTCATAATCTGTTGTCCAGGCTGGCATATGAAATGCCCCTATCTGTAGCCTCTAACATCCCTCATAGGTCAATGGCTCGCGCTATTGACGGTCGTGTGAAAGTGTAATTAAGAAAATGTTTTGAATATGTACACATGAACAACAACTACTTTCCGCCTCCTATCGTAACCAAAACAAATTCACCAGCACCACTGCCCGTGTACGAAACGGAACCTACCCTGACGAGCTTAGTGAATCGCTGTTTATCCTCAGGAGGACTTCCCCTGGAACCAGGATACTCCCAGTCCAGGTCCAGGCCGTCGAAGTTCCTGTCTCTCAGGTAAGAGATGCTCTGCTTGATGAAGCCCCGGCGGGTGTCGTCAGTGGCGACCATGCGGGGGTGAAGTTAGCAGTGCCGGCAGTCCATCCGCCCACCGCCAGAAGAGTCTTCAGACCTGGTTTGTCTTTCTTCAGCTCAGTGAACCGTTTGTAACTACAATGACAAAAAGCCTGAAGAACTTCGTGAAAGAGCTCACGAAGAAACGTATGGTAGGATAGAGTTTGAGGCAGTTCAGCTGAAAAGGACGCTTATCATTATTATAATTATTGGTGGTGTTGTTGTTATTGTTATTATTACTATGATCATCATATAATCATTATTGTTATTTCATCATGATAATTATTATTATTATTATTGTAAGTAGTAATAGTAGTAGTAGCCTAGTAGTTGTGGTAGTAGCAGTAGTAGTAGCTGTAGTAGTAGCAGCAGCAGCAGCAGCAGCAGCAGCAGTAGTAGTAGTAGTAGTAATATTGTTTTCATCATTGCAGTTGTTCTCATTCACGCTGTTATTCTAACCTGTATTGTCATTTTCCCAGCAGCCTCGTTTCCATTCTACATCCCTTTTGTGCCCAGTTTGAGGAGACAATTGATCGCTTTTTTTTGTTGTTTTCATTCTCTTAAATGTTGATTGTTTTGCCTGAAGACCAAAGAGTTGAAACGCGTCGTGTTTTGTCTTGTAATTTGTTTGTCTCTTTCGTTTTGTGGAACAGTAATTTTTTTTCTTAATCTAAAACAAATGTTAAAAAAAAGTTGTTCAGAGCCTTCAAACTTTTTTTGACAGACAAAATTAATATGAATGGATAATCTTTTGATTTAAAAATACAAATAGGATGTACTTTTGTACATTTCAAACTAAAAAATAGTATCAGTACGTCACGTACGCGTTAAAAGAAAAATCTGTAATTCAATAATATTATGTATTGAAATTTTGGCACGAAAAAATAACAGGCTTATCGAATAGGTCCAAGGCTTTAGATTAAAGCAAGACGAAAATCAGTTTGGTAACTGATCTCGCATATGTATATGACTGACCTATTCACATTCTATGCACAAATGATGACTCGTAACTCTAGTTCTGAAAAAAAAACATAACAGATCTTTATGAAAACCATATATTACCCTGAAGAATACAGTGCAAAATCCAAGTATTACACTGAAGAACACATCATAAAAACTGACACACGTTACGTTGATTTTACATTCAAATGGTATGGTTATCAACCGTTGATTGAAAGCTAGGATGTTTCTGTAGTTTAAATTCAAAGGAGGAGGGCGGAGGGATGCTTCGATTAAAAGAAAGCGTGGCGGCATAAATTCAACTTTTTGTAGAAGAAGAACTACTTTTGCACTGTGGATGTCCATTTCTATGCTTGTGTATGCGAAGTTTACAGGGTTATTTTTTGTTATTTTCCGTTGTAGGTGTTCTCTCTCTCTCTCTCTCTCTCTCTCTCTCTCTCTCTCTCTCTCTCTCTCTCTCTCTCTCTCGCTCGCTCGCTCGCTCGCTTTCTCTCTTATAAAAGTCGATGAATAGATAATGGTTACTGTGAACATGAACAGCTCAAACTCTCTCTCTCTCTCTCTCTCTCTCTCTCTCTCTCTCTCTCTCTCTCTCTCTTTTTCTTTGGTACGTGTGTATAAGACTGGTTTTGTTGCTGGTGTTGCCATTCTTGCCGTCCTTTTCATCTTCCTTTATCATTTAATATGCATCTTCCACGTTAATAGAATATATTTTACAATAAAAGGAAATGCATATGAAAGTTTGCAATACAAAGAACCTTTGTTTAGCCTGGGTCAGCAAACACAACTGTCTTCACAAGCCTGCTCCACTGAGTAATATCTCCGCGAGATTAGAACGATTGCAGTCCAATGGCTTCCATAAGTTACCAGCCGAACGCGGTTCTGGCCTTTACGAAAGCAATGTAACTAAATATGTCAGAGAAAAGTCAATATAAGAATTTTTTGTTTGTTTGTTTATTTTTTTTTCAACATTACTGAATAAAGCAATGATGACAAAACTGTATTGTCGACTAGCTTGTTGGGAACTTCTGTGCAGTGAGAGAATCATCTTCCATACAACTGAATTTCGCTGGGTACATGGGGGGGGTGCGGGGGGTGGGGAGGGAGGGGGAGGGGGGGGACAGAAACCCCAGAAAAGAAACGACGATCCAAGAAACTGCTGATTAATTTCTGTTTTGGAAGTTCTGTAAAACTGTTAACATGCAAACACAATTCGTGCAGAACACCGCTCGATGCCACGTGTTTCTCACGCCTTTTTAACAATTCCTGTCCTGCTTTGGACATGGAAGGTCATGTGTGGCTGCACACCAAAACGTAATGCACCAAGGTCTCGCTTAAGGAGTCGAGTATTTATAGACAAACACACAATTAGATTGTTTTAGGAACGTTCAGAGTGTCTGAAAGTTGATTTACTTTTTCCTTCAAGTGTACATGTCAGATTGTTCCATGCTGACAGATCAAAAGATAAAAGGAATGGAGGAAACCCCAGGAGCAAGGGTCAGGGATGGGTACGACGGCCTGACATGTGACGTCAGGTAAGGCATTACTCCTGTATTTTTGGATTTTGAACGATTTCATTGAGATAAATTTCTAAAAACAAGTGAAATGATTGGTTGGGGTTGTTCATTCGATCTGTTAAACAGTGTAATAGCAATTTCTGGCTCAGCTTTTATGCTACACTTCAAAAGGCATCCATGGATCATACAGTGATTTAGTGCAAAATCCTAATTGCAGCGTGTGGCCTGTCGTGTTGACTTGCTGTGCCCAGCGATCCAATCATTCCACGAACGGTTGCACTAAGAGCGACAGGCCGATCAAACCGTTACTGTCTACTTTCCCGTTAAATGGGTAAGTCGGTGAAATTTCCCTTGGTGTCAACACGTGAGCCGTTTTGGAAAGAAATCATAAACACATAGCTTAGACGAGAGAGAGAGAGAGAGAGAGAGAGAGAGAGAGAGAGAGAGAGAGAGAGAAACAGACAGACAGACAGACAGAGGCCTAGCAGGCCTACAAACAAGGTCTAACCGACACCACTCATATATTGTTTGAGAGAGAGGGAGTGGAGAGGGGGAGATGGTGGGCTTGCAAATAAGGTATCACAGGCACCACTTAGACTGAGACAAACAGAGAGAGACAGAGAAGGAGAGAGCGAGAGAGAGAGAGAGAAGAGACAGGGGCCTAGTTGGCCTTCAAACAAGGTCTAACAGACGCTATTCACACGATGTTTGAGAGAGGCAGAGAGAGGTCTAGTGGGCCTTCAAACAAGGTCTAACAGACGCTATTCACACGATGTTTGAGACAGGCAGAGAGAGGTCTAGTGGGCCTTCAAACAAGGTCTAACAGACGCTATTCACACGATGTTTGAGAGAGGCAGAGAGAGGTCTAGTGGGCCTTCAAACAAGGTCTAACAGACGCTATTACACGATGTTTGAGAGAGGCAGAGAGAGGTCTCTAGCGGGCCTTCAAACAAGGTCTTACAGACACAGGAAGAGGGGTGAGAGGTAGGGGAGAGGAGGTGGGGTAGGCCTTCAAACAAGGCTTCACAGACACCACTCACATGCTGTTGGTGCCGAAGTCATCGTTCCACTCTGCGGGTGCCAGACGGTTGTCAACAATGTTAGCGAACGCGAAGATCAAGTGGCTGCAGTCCGCGACGCGGACATCTTCGGGGAAGAAGTCCATAGGCTGTGAGCGATACTGGGCCCAGTTGGTGTAGTAGCATACCACTCTGCCGCACCCCTCTCCTGGAGGGACAGTCAGTCAGTTTTCGTTTGGTTAAGAAGAAGAACGGTCCCAGTGAGTGTGAGCAAGGATGGCATGGGGATATGGTAGGGAGGGGCAAGTTGGTTTTCCATGGCAACTCCATCCCTCCTCTCCTCTCAGCCTCTCTCTCCTTTCACCCCGCGCTCTCTTCAAACGCACATGCACTCAAACACATACTTGAAAACTTATTCTGCTAAACAACAAAGGAATCATTCATGGCTGAAACCGTCATTAGTGAATATTGTATACATGTGCCTTACACACACACACACACAAACACACGGGCGCGGGCGCATGGTAATCAGTGATTACTTCTTTTTTTTTTTCTTTGCAAGTTTCTGTCATAAAGGATGTTCGTTTTGAACAAATCGGAAACATAAAAAAGTGATAATTTTGCTTCAGAAAGAACTGAACATCGTCACCAAATGGATACTACCTGAGGCTATATTACCAGTCCCAATACATGCTAACATCAAGGGAATCAGCTGTAGATGGACTTGAAACCGCATCTGCAAACAGAAAATTGCTTTCCTTGTACGAGAGAGAGAGAGATAGAGAGAGAGAGAGAGAGGAGAGACAGACAGACAGACAGACAGGGACAGAGACAGAGACAGACAGACAGAGACAGAGAGAGAGAGAGACTTCTATGTTTCATTCTTCAATACACTATCTACAGCACGGAGTTGAAGCTGATCCTAAAGCTTCGCTCACAATCCACTCCGTCAATGACAATCGTTCCGCCCTCAACACAGTTCACACGTTCGCACACACAGGACGTACTTACACTGCATACCCTCTTGGCGCCTCCCCGCCCCCTTCCTCTCACTCCGTCATCCCCTCCCCCCTCTACAAAATATGGCATTTCCTCATTCATCAGTGTGTAGTTTAAACCTCCTGGGTCAGCCGTCTGCCTGCCTGTCTGCCAGTCTATCCTTCTGTTTCTCTCCCTCTAAGGTAAGGTCCCTAAGGTAAGGTAAGGTAAGGTAAGGTAAGGTAAGGTTGCTTATACCCCAGCCGACCGCAAAGGGCCATATCAGGGTTGTCACCACACTGAAGTCAAATCACACACACACACACAAATAAATAAAAGAAATAAAAGAATAAAAGTTCACACATCTCTTTAAAATACACCTTCTAAAACGCACCAGAAACTTCGTTAAAAATCTTCCTTCCGTAAAAATCTCGGATCAGATGAAAAATGTTAATCTCTTTCGGAAAATCAAAGATCACGTCTGGTGGGACATCTCTGAAGAAGGTTTTCAGGGAGTCGGCTGTCAAAGTGTGTGTGTGTGTGTGTGTGTGTGTGCGTGTGTGTGTGTGTGTGTGTGTGTGTGTGCGTGTGTGTGTGTGTGTGTGTGTGTGTGTGTGTGTGTGTGTGTGTGTGTGTGTGTGTGTGTGTGTGTGTGTGTGCGTGTGTGTGTGTGTGTGTGTGTGTGTGTGTGTGTGTGTGTGTGTGTGTGTGTCTCACATCGTGCAAAGTCCAACACTCTAAAAGAACATGTCTCATTGTGAGTGGGACATGACAAGGAATGCACCACGGAGCTTCTGTGTGCGCGCGTGCACGAATGTGCGCTCACACACACACACACACACACACACACACACACACACACACACACTGTGAGTGAGAGAGAGAAAGAGAGGGAGACAGACAGCCACTGTATAACGAAATTAAATCTGTTCACAAATTGTTTCATCTTATCCATGATGTATTGATATTTACATTTGTGCTTGCTAATTTCTCAAACAATAGGCCAGTTGATGCTTTCTGTAACCGCCGAGGTAGAGCTTGACAACTTTTTTTTTTTTTTTTTATAACGATAGTGTTTGTATTTTATTCACAAAAAAATGACAGCGAATGTCACATCCAGCTTTATATGACCCCAGTCGGCCTACAGGTGCATTGTATCTATTCATCTGGAACACGCTTTGCTGGATCAGTAAACTTCAAGACCTGTTTCAATTTCTGTTGTCAAAAGTAGCTGAAGATGTTGTGTCTGGTGAAGTGTTTCTGATAAAGTTACCCCCAAATAATCGTTACGTTAATGTTGGGCTTTCTTCATGAATTCGTTACTCGTATTATTTTAGGCTTTCCTCTTGAGCTGGTCCGGAGAGTTTGTATTCACGTATTCACATAAATCTTTTAAAAGGAGCGCTTTGTCGTTTCCGTTTCCCACTGTAACAAACCGTCCTTCGTGAAGTGCGACACAAAAAGCAAGGGACCTCCCTTTTCTTGGCAGCTGGAAGTGACAAAAGCATCCTAAAGCGGCTGACACACGAGCCTCCCCGCCCCTACGCTTCGGAAGTACCGGTCGAACCCGATCCCAAACGTAGCGTCTGTCATAGTAAACGTACATCTCAAACGGACTTCGGCATCCAGTTAAACCCGACCGTTTAAGATACACCGTGATCTATTCGAAACGGACAGTTAGTATCCTCCAACCAATCAACGCTCAGCATTGAGCCAACACCCATAGCACAAGGAACAATGGCGTCGTCCAGCAAGGCGGTCAGACTGTCCGATTCGGAGACCAAACATTTGATTGAATTGTACCAAGATCATGATGTACTTTGGAATGTCAGCTCCAAAAATTATAAGAATCTAAATATTCGAGAAAAGGCTTTGTATTTAATTGTAGAGTTCTTTGAAACGGCATGTGGGATCAAACTCGAAGGTTTAAAACTATCGTGAAGCACTCCGTCCGTTCGACACTGACTGGTCGGACTACACAGGTTCAAACGTTTCGTCTCAACTGTACGGACGGAAAGGCTCGTGTGTCAGCAGCTTAACCTTCTTGAGTCTTAGGAGGCCTGCACGCGCATGACTAGTTCACACACTAGCCAAACACGAACCTGGTCACCTTTTGACATAATGAATTCAGAAACCCTTCCCAGTAGCATTCTACCACCAAGACACGATTTAAGTAGGCCTATTCCCCGAGGCTGGAGTATGGCTGCCTTAATTATAATGGCGGGATAAAACAACAACAACAAAACGGTCGTACACACAAAATTCCACTCCCTTTGTTAGGTTGATGGGATTAATCTTTGCCTGTCTATACAAGGAGTGTCCGCAGGAATATCAGCCTGCATATGCAGAAAGATAGGAAAGTAAGCCTAGAACTGGATGATTCTCATCTTTACAGTTGAATCAAACTGGCAAGTTCGGTTGTCGCTATTCATGATAGGCTATAACACACTTCAATGGCTATCCAAGTAATGAAAATCACTGTCAAGTATAAAGTGATGAGAAGTCGACCAAATGACCATTTTGACCTTTATCTTGGATAGAAAATATGGATACAAGTGTCTTTTTTTTTTTAATACTCCTTGCAAAATAGGATACACAATATATATACTAAAACCTAGTATGTCAAATGAGGCATTACCAGACCCTGTTTCTTACACACACACACACACACACACACACACACACACACACACACACAGAGAGTTAATGCCAAACATTACCCGCATTAGATCCAGATTAGGCCCTCTGTTGTGTTTGTGTATCCATAGGTCGAAAGCAATTTATACGTTAATATTGATTAGCCTCGTTGTGATAAATACCATTCTTTCCCATAAGCACTAGGTACTTCCGCCAGCTCTGTTAGCAACCGCTGAACAACAGAAGTGAAAGCAAGAAACATCGGAACACACTAGCTGTTTTCAAAGACTGTTTCATTATGTTTGGTCATTCTATAACACAATACACAACACCCTTCAGTCCTACATTTTAAATTTCATCTAATCCTAGATCAGAATCCAGTCTCAGAGGAATGTTCTGTTGTAAAGCAGACATCACATATTCTAGATCTATCCCATTCTTTGACAACTTTGATAATGTCCATGCTATCTTATATGGTCCACATGTTGCTGAAATTGCCATAATTATTTTGCAGTCACAGGTTGCAAAATTTTTACAAAGATCAACAATTTTGTGTACCACTGGGGCATTTCACTTATGTAGATACGCATATATCAGATGTGGGTTTGAAAGTACTAACGTGGATGATAAGTGTGGAGTGGGGGTTTTTGTTTGTTTTTTTCTTTTTGCTGTCCCATCTGTGCCACCTCAGGGGCATTGCTCCCACGCCGCTCATTCCGACACCCCGTCCACGGCCACAGCCCGGTCAGTCCCACCGCAGCCCCGGCACCGGCAATCCACAGGAGCCGTCAATGTCGAGCCGTCAAGAGGGCACCCCACCGGAGGAGACACTGCACTACTGTCGAGTCACTTTGGCGGTGTTCAGTAGCGCCTGTTCTGATCCAACATACGCTGGACATCACCTACTAAGCCCCCTACTGACGACAGTGATTGCTTAGTCGCGGAGCCGGCGTGAGTGAGCTCTCCCTCCGGAGGGAGCCACCACGTCCATCCAGCGACAGCCCCTATGGACTCGCCGTTACCGGTGACCCCGACTGCACTAAGCCAAGGCCACAGACGTGGAGAGGGCATCGAAACTGAGGTCACCATGTGAGCAGGACATGAAGGGCCACAGAATTTTACTTTTTTTTTTTTTTTTTTTTTTTTAATGCTGATCGATGAGAATGAGGATGATTAAGATGATGGTACGAATTTCCATTCCGGTCTGAGACTGAGTGACAGGGCTGTACTCTACGCTTCGTTTCATCATATATCCCGGCGTCAACCAGCCCGAGAGATACAGACACCTGCAGTGTTGGTCAGGAAACTTGAGAAACACTCTCAGAGACACATCCATTAACATAAGTGTCAACCTATACGGTTTTCCCGTATTGCTGTACGGGAAACCTACGATTTCGGGTCTGTACGGCCGTATAAAAGTTTCAATAAGGGTAAAACTGATTTATACGGCAAATCCTAAATCACAGAGGCAAATTGCAAGGTAAACAAATTTTCATAGCAGACGACACGGACTCTAAACACTGAAACGGAAATGAACTAAGTAGATGATCGGTCATGTTTTGAGATCAACCCCTCAGCCCCCTTGTTGCAGGCAGCAAAGTCTGTCACCAAGCAGTATAACGATGAACATAAGTAACTCACTTGCAAGTGACAGTGTTGAACAGAACAATGGCTGTGTGTTCTTGGGAAATTGGTATGATTGGGAATAGAAACTTTTGGGATCACAGTAAGTAAATATGCACTTCTGACTTCAAGACGTTGGTAGGTGTGGAAGAGTGTGTAAACCATGGGTTTATAAACAGTTTTAATTCTGCATCATTGTCACTGTTTTACTCTCGGGTGTCGATTTGATCTACAAACTGTCTCAAGTGATGCATTCTGCTGGAATGGAAGAGGAGATTCTGTTGGATGGGTAAGCGTTATTGTTATTCATAAACTGTCTTAAACTGCCATTTGTTTCAAGAAGTTCTGCCTAATACTGAGTATTATTACATTATATTCACAGCAATTTTTGTTTACGTTTTTGCGTTTTCCGTAATGTATACGGTTTTTTTGAGTTCGGAATATGGAAAAAGTACTTTTCAATATGGGAAGTTGTAAAATGAGGAAAATTGCGTTGACACCAATGCATTAAGTGGATGAAACTCGACTGTGTGGTCCCAGTCTTCCCAGTTGAGCTCGTAGCAAACTCAACGCTGGGTAGGAGCCGGTCGGAGCAGAGAAAAAATCCCACATGACTCTGACTGAATCGAACCCATGACCTCCCAGCCGGGAGTCCACGACTCTAACCACTTCGCCTTCGCCACGGTGGTGTTTTTTTTTTTTTTTTTTTTTTTTTTTTTTTTTTTTTTGTAATAAGTGTCTGATATCATCTCGCGATGAAAAGACATTAAATAAACCACTGAACTGAACTGAACTTCCATTCATCGGCCTACTTCCAGTCGATCTGCGCAGATCCAGCCACGACTCGCATAATCCGCTTACCTCTAGTTATCACTGCACGCTTTGTTCCCGAGAACATTTGAAACCAAAAATCCTCTTTGGTTCAAATTCCTGATCAGGGACTGAAACAAACACACATAAAATGTTGAAAACGATTTTTTTTTAACCTTTGCTGGGGATCGGCTGGTTGCCTGTTGGTCTAATTTGTCAGTTAGCGAAAACTGGGAAGTGATAGGCATACAGAGCATTGCCTTGACCAATGGCACGTTGTGTTTACATCTCTCACCGCAGTGTCCCCCCCCCCACCCCCCCCCCACCCCCACCCGCCCCCCCCCCCTTTTTTTTTTTATTAGCCTACATACCACGGTGAATTTGATCTTTCACTTCAAAGCTAGCTTTTTTTTTTTTTTTTTTTTTAAGAAATCGAAGTGCCCAAATTACAGATCTCTGTGTCTTTCAGGAAAACTTAAAACAACTGATTTGGCAGAAAATAACTCCGTAATCTGCACACTGCCGGGTTATTTCTGTTTTTTTCTTCCGACGAGCCATTGTGACGTAAAAGAACGAATGCCGTCTGCTCCATTCTTCCTATTTTGATTTGGGTCCCCTGTAACAATTTCGGAATGACGGAATTTGTCACAGTAACACATACACTGGTTTTAGGTCATTATCTAATGAATATTCATCAGTTTGTACCACGTGGTAGTCTAATCTTCTCAGTGATTGGTCACTTGTATCAGAACTTTGAAAAGTACGCTGGCTGGCTGGCTGTGTCTTCTGGCCGGAATAGGTTTGTAAAGTACGGACTCTGGTTTAGACGAAATTGTCACAGGGAACCCTTTTCTGCAGATACGCCTGAAGTTTATGTCTGGCCTGATCGTGCTGCTCGCTTAATTTTTTTTTTCTTCTGAGGCAATTCTGTCAATAATACCTACCTCCAACGGCAATGTGATTTGCACAAAACGCTGACACTGTTCCGCCACTTCGAAATACAGCATACAAATATGATGTGTAGAGGTCTACAAAGACCTAAAAACCAAAACAAAATATGCACGAAGAATTTTCAGAAACCTAATTCCCATACCTTATATACCTATGCGTGACCCGAAATGAATTAACACGACAGGCCTATCTGGTTTGGCCTAATTGGAAACTTGTTTCATTCTCTCTGTGTTTTGGCGTATGCTAGGGTCTAAACAGGTTGGTGTCAGTGGTCCTCTCCTCTGTGCGCATCGCAGAACCTGCAAATCCCCCTTTTCTATTTTTCTCTCTCTCTCTTCTTCTTCCAAATGTTCAAAAACTTTTATTTTTTCTGAGTTTTAAATTTTCCGTTAAAAAAAAACTTTAAAACTTTTTATTGTGTATTTTTCATTCATTTATATTTATTTATTGGGTTGCTATCTCATCTTCCGCGGCTCATTCCAGCTCCCTGACCACAGTCACAGCCTGGCTTGCCCCCTCCCCCCCCCCCCCCCCCCCCCCCCCCAACAGCTCTAGCACTGGCAATCCATAGGGGACAGGCAATGTTCAGTCGTCATGAATCTATCTACCCACCAGTAATGACACAACACCGCCGAAGAATACAGCATACATGCCATGGCTGCTCAGTCGTCATGAATCTATCTACCCACCAGTAATGACACAAACACCGCCGAAGAATACAGCATACATGCCATGGCTGCTCAGTCGTTATGAATCTATCTACCCACCAGTAATGACACAACACCGCCGAAGAATACAGCATATATGCCATGCTCAGTCGTCATGAATCTATCTACCCACCAGTAAAGACACAAACACCGCCGAAGAATACAGCAGCATATATGCATGACACCATCTATTAAGCCTCTGACTGACGACAGTAACTGCTCGGTCGCGGCGCCAGCTTGAGTGCGCTCTGGCTCAGCAGGGCGCCATGACATCCGTCCAACGACGGTCCCGTGACTTTGCCGACAGGCCTAACGGTGACCCGACAGAATGTATGGAAAGGCCTAGCTGGATGTGCTGAGGAAATCGAAACTGAGGCTCCCGCGAGAACAGTGCATGAAGGGTGGATGACCTTGCCATTGTGGTCTGAATACTAGCCTCGTTAGTAGGCATCTTACGTGCTGGCGCAATGCTCTGCTTCGAAGTCTTCAAACAGCCTCCTGGCACTGAATAGCAGCAGCACTTCAGGAGCGAGACTTGGATGGAAGGCAAATAAGATACAAATTGTATAGCAAAAACATTTGAGCGTGCATGAAATCTGCACGAGATGGTCGAAGATCGGCAGCAATGAGAAACAGAGAAGCAGTCCTGCTTTCCATCCCCCAGTGCCTCCAGCTGACTGCCAACTTTTAGCATGAAAGTTATATTTCTTTATTTCCGTATACAACTACTGTCACAGACTTGTGATCCTGATGATCTCAGTGAGCAGTAATTCAATTCACTACATCAATCGATTAAAAAACAAAGAAACAAACAAACAACAAACAGAAAACGCGAAGAATATGGAAAGCAGACCGGAGAAAATAACTGAAACCGCTGTTCAAACCACCCAAAGCTGAAAACAAAGGGAGATAAAAAGCAATCGTCAGGCCAATGTTGAAATCCATGTGTACTTACGGCAAAATCCAATGGCTGACGTACTCAGCATGGCTTAGTTTTATCTGTCCTAAGATGCCAGTCGCCCAGCTTCTATAACATGATGTACATGTTAGGTGCAAAATGAGGCAACTGCAGGCGGAGATCTATACAAAATGATGAAATAAAAATGTATGTACTGTATCCGCCAAATATGAACAAACGAATCTTGTTGGCACGTTGTGTTACATCTCTCACCCCAGCACACACACACACACACACACACACACACACACACCCCCTTTTCCTGTTTTTTTTTTTTTTTTTTTTTTTTTTTTTTTTTTTTTTTTTTTTTTTTTTTAGCCTACATACCACATTTGGCGGATACAGTACCTTTTTTTTAAAGATGATTCACATGACTGTACATACGTATGCCTTTTTTTCCCCCCCCCCCCCCCCCCCCACTCCCCCCTCCTTCTGTGATTGTGTGTGTGTGTGTGTGTGCGCGCGCGCGCGCGCGCGCTTGTGTGCGTGCACGTGCGCGTGCGCGTGTGTGTATGTCTTCGCGGGCGCGCGTGCGTGTGTGCCGACCGAACTTCCTGTCCTTTGCGTGGTGACAGCCCTGAAATGGCTCCTGTTAGTCGGCTGGACTATAAAAAAAAATGTCAGTGACTGAATCGAATTACAGACAGCTGATCTGGGGGTCATTTCTCAAAGTATTCCAAGGTTCTAAGCTGGCAGAGAAAACAGATGCCGCCACGTTTCGGTTGCCTACAACTTCAGAGAGGACATGTTGCTGGTGCCAGGTGTGCAAAAATATAATTTACACCTTACAGAGTGAAAAAGATAACGTCAAGTGTGCATCGGGGATTCTGCACTTTACGGCGAAAGTTATATAATGCTAGGCAAAAACACGAATATTCTACACTTTACGGCGAAATTAACATCATGCTAGGCGTGCACACGGTATCCTACACTTTATGGCGAAAGTAACACAGTGTCAAGCGTGCCCCGTGTATCCTATACGCTACGGTGAAAGCGACACAGTGTCAGACATGCTTCGGGTATTCAACAGCTTACACAGGAAGTAACTATGCCAGGCGTGCACCGGAGATCCCACACCTTACGGAGAAAGTAACGATACCAGGGGTGGACTGGTTATCCTGTATCTTTCGGCGAAAGTAACATGGTTCCACGTACGCACGGATATCCTAAACATCACGATTACGTAACCTGTTGCAAGGAGTGCACAGATATCGTTCATCTCACGGCAAAAGTACCATGGATACCAGTACACATATTTCGGAGAAAGAAACATAGTGCTAGTTGTGAATGGATAGCTTACATGTTACGCAGAGTTTACATGGTGCCAGTGTGTGCACGGATGGCCTACACCTTACGGAGAAGGTAACGTGGTGTCAAATGTGAACAGTTCTTAACACCAAAAATAACATGTGCCCAAAAGATGAACGGCTATCCTACACTGAAAATAACATGGTGCCAGACATGAACGGACATCCTACACCCAGAATAATGAAGTGCCAGTTATGAACGGATCTCCTACACACACACACACACACACACACACACACACACACACACACACACACACACACACACACGCACGCACGCACGCACGCACACAGAGAGAGAGAGAGAGACAGAGACAGACAGACAGAGAGAACAAGTCACGAATGGTCCAGGATGTAGAATGAAGCTGCGCACATCAACTGAATGTGCCCGGGCACAGGCGTTTCTCATCGTAGTCACCACAGCTGGCTCTAGGCGCCCTGGACCCATTGCAGATGCCTTTACAACCCCAGCCCTACATACTGTGCATCACAGGTGACCTCAACAGCTCTTCAGTTAGATTCCGTGAACAAATAATCCCAGACTCAAGAATTGGTAATGATCCATATCTAGGTCAAAGTTCAAGACGAGCGTAATCATAATTATCATGGTGACCAAACTGGACGGGTGTGGCATCAATAGACCTCAAACATCAAAGTGACCCGTAGCTGGTCAGGGTCATCGCAGTCTTTGATATTGTTGTGCGTGGGTCTTCTACATATGTGACTTCACTTCGTGTCATGATAGCATAGCTTGCAGTCTTGCCCGATTAGCTCAGTCGGTAGGTCACCGGACTCGTGATCCTGGTGAACTCGGGGTTGCGGGTTCGAATCTCCTCCATGCCGTTTCGGTACAGGGGGATTCTTCCCTCGGAGTTAACATTAGTTCTGTCACTGTTATAAATCCAGGTTCCGTTTGTGAACGCACACACATCTTTGCGCACACGTAAAATCCCAACACCAACTTTTGGAAGGGAAGGCCAGCTGGTATGGATGACACGTATTCACAGAACATGCGTCTTCCGTACAATCAAAGGAAGGAATGTAAATCTGAGTGATAGGGAAACGAAAGACTGGTACAGCAGGCAGCCCTTTCGTCGTCTTCTACGCAGGTAGGCAACCCGTTGTGAGCGTGGGTTTGTAAAACGTTTACAGCTAAGTGAGGATGGGCTCTGTACAGTGTAATGATAACAATAATGATAGCAAAAATGATATACGTGTGATGATAATTATAACACACGTATGATGACGATGATTATGATGGTGATAATAATTATCATTATGAGTATTATCATTCTTGTTATCATTATTATTATCATAACATTAAGAAGAATTTGAGCCTGTGGTTACTACGGACATGGGAAGAATGGAGCCAAGGATCTGTTGCCGTTTGGATCAGAGGCAGTGACTGGCATGGTTATATAGAAGGTCACATCCCATCGAAAGTATGTCGAGGTTTGGTCCCATGCTGAGTTTGCAGTTCACACACACACACACACACACACACACACACACACACACACACACACACACACACACACACACAGTGAGACAGACAGACAGACAGAC